>CM042326.1:19818741-19983741 GCA_023566125.1 Zingel zingel | reverse complement strand
GTATCTGTTACAGAAACAAAAGAATAATTTCGAATTAGCTACTTTTTTTTTGCGTACACATTTCCTCTTTGAAAGTTCTCACCAATAGCGAGTCAGCTGTAGTGAGTCAGTGAATCTGAGGCTTTTTAGCATACCAGGTTTCATGTGTTTCTTTTTTATACAAATAATAACTGCTAATACCAGCAGAACCACATTCCCCTCATCCAAGGAGGCACTGAGTGATTTGGTAATTTCCTGTGTCACACATCCTGATACCTTCCATCAGTCATAAAGTGGGGTTGGGATAATTTAAGCTTTGAGAAGAATCAGTTCAGACTGCCGATGTTAGCTACCGTCCGAGGTTCTGCCCCTCCCAACCAGCTCCCAGTAAGGGTATCGTTTCGCCTCATGATACAAAAATAACAGAATTGGAAAAAGGTGTGATGTTCCCTCTTTGTCTTATTCTGCCACTGTTTTCCCCCCTTCTGCCTCTTTCTTTGGCGAGAAGAAAAGGTTGTAAGAGGCAAGACAGCAGGGCTTTGACAAATGTGTCTGCATCCACTTCTGCTGTTGTTTCTCTTTGTTGACATTCCTGTTCCTACATTTTCAACTGGGCTATACAGGAGCATGCCTCATTACAGAGACATCTGTCACAGAAACAGCATCACCAAGGACCATGTGGCGTGGGTCGCCCTAATATATACTCCCACCCAAGTACACACAAACACACAAATAAGTCAGACAAGGTAACAGGAAACCTAATCTTATGTCACATCACTCTTCTCATATATGGTGTGTACTGTAGGCAAACATTACACCACAGCAGACCAATTTCTCCTCACTCTGTGACAGTAATGTATACCCGCTGTATTGAAGCTGAGCTCCGACTAAAGACATGGTAAATGTAAACAAGAAAAATATTGAACCACACACTCACAAAAGAGACAGAGAGAGAGGGAGAAAGAGAAATTTGAGCCGACCTGTTAAAAATGATTTCTCTGCCCAGTTATTTATTGAAGGGTTCGAAGGGAGAAACAGAGAGCTGGAAGGAAAGAAGAAGCAAGGCAGGTTGGTGCATGAGACATGGTGGCAGGGCTGAGTAATGAGAAGTAAGATAAGACAGACAGAAGCAGAACATGAAGGAACAAAGGAAGGACAAACTGAAGAGCCTGAGTGACTAAGGTCAGGTCTCTCTGTGTTGCAATCTGCAAAGCAAAGAGGGAAGAGGCATCTATTCATTATTACCCTCCAGCATCTCTCCCCTCCTGGAGGATTTTTTTACCTCATTCTAGCTGTCATGACAGAAAATTGGACCTGCAGATGTGTCCTCTATTCCTTTGCTATTCTCCTCCCCTACTTTTTCCTCTATTGTTCATTAAATTTACACACACAAGAAGCACATATTTTCACTTTCAGGGCAGAGGTTGGCAAGACAAACTCACTATGACTTTCATTTCTAAAGAAAGGACAATTGTCTGAATCTGAAAGTTCAATTAATTAAAAAAAAACTGTTTACTGTCTAACGCATCCTGCGCAACAATTTTGAGCAAAAAGCTTACTGAAAAAGTCTCTGTTGGTTCAACTGATGAACAGACACAGTTATCTCAATGAGGGTGTTAACCGAAAGAAGAAAAGAAAAAGAAAATTAACAATTTTAGATTATAGTTTTGTGAAAATCCTGCTTGAGTACTTGCTGTAGCTCGTAGGGAGGGTATAGCAATTATTTTTTGGGGGGAAGAAAGGTGGAGGGTATTGCATTTTTTCTTTGGCTAAAGGGAGGGTAGTTTGAGGGGCTTTTTTTTCTTACCCCAGATTTATATTTTATATCAGCCTTTCCTTGTGAAATGTATTTAATAAGCTGAGGACAACAATCCTGTTTCTGTATCATGTCTTTATTTTCCTCATCACAAAAAAACTAGTATCTACAGTAACAGGAGTAATAGTTTAGGTTTGAAAAACGTGCATCAGAAAGATTCACTTCCTTCTGCATCTCAACAGAAAGTGGAAATACAGTGAATAAAACTATACTTCAAGTATAGCATCATACCAGTACCAATATAAAGTTATATTCATTTTGAAATATTAGGGAGAGGGTGTTGCAGTTTTTTAAGTCGAGGAGAGGGTCCAAACTAAATATTACTAACAATGAGGAGGACTTTGCGTTTTCAAAATTTAAAGATAAGGGTTCGTCCCTCTCCCCAAATAATTTTCATACAGTCACCTAAATACATTGCGCCTGAGGTTGCTCTCTTGACTCTGATGTCTGTGCGCCCTGCTGAGACATGTCAGAAATTTCCACACACAAACTCATGCTGTGTCTTTTGTCTCCGATATGACCATCATATAAGTCACTCAGCTCTAAAAAAAACAACAACAACAAAACTAAAACACAAATCACCCACTTCCTCTCTCTTTCCCCTCTGGCTTCTATTGATTTTTTAAAAAAAATCTTTTTTTTCTTTTCACGGAAGCTAGTCAATTGATAGGTCCTAAACTGTGGAGAGTGTGGTTCACATTTGTGCTGATGGGTTCATGGGTTTTATGACAAACTGAAGTGAATGGCTTTATTGAATCATATCTCAGTATTTATGTACTGGCTGTATATGTCAAACTTAGGGCCTCAGGGGAATGTTATGAAACAGTGCCCCGACATTTTAACTTTATCAGATCATCTCAGGTAGACAGATTGTGACTTGAAGCAGCTGAGAAGGATTTATGACAGATTTCAGGCCTGCAGCGTTCTTATCTTGTAGTACATAAAAATACAATTTCCACAGCGATGAAGGTGGAAACTACACAAAAGTTACACTGCTATGGCTGTGTCTTGCTGTACCGACCCTTGCATGTTACCTTCTCTAATCCACAGCATGTGCTAATTCAAGAACCTGACTTTTGATCTCTGCTTCAATGAGGTTTGACTGACCATGCTTAAGAGACTCACAAATACACACACAAACACACACAAAATCACAGGCAAATGCTTTGTGAGATCAGAGCTCAAGAAAATTGTAATGATTACTGAGATCATAATATCTCTCGAGCTGTCCCCGCACACATAGCGATTTCTCTTGACGCTATTGCATCACGTGAAGGCTCAAATTAACATACAGATTTGAAATCAATAACAAGACATGGCCAGACATGTCATCTTTACTTTCCATGTCACACTGTGAACTAAGGCATAATACGGATATTCTCCAACATAAGATATGCTTCCACTATTCAACTAAAGGAGATGGTGTATTTAAATCCTGGGTCAGCTAGACTGGGACATCTAGTGGGCACAAAGGGCAAAGATCAGACACTGAAGCACAAACTAAGACGTATAATTATTACAATTGTTTGAAACAGGGGAAACTGTGTCACATTCATTCAGCACTTATGCATTGTGCTTGTTTTTTACATCCCTACTACTACCCTACAAGCATGCTCACACAGACTCATACATATTACAAGAGGATATTTAACTTTACCCCAATACCTTCTGTTAATGCACAACGCTTAGTTTTTTCTCCTATAACTTATTTTCTACTTAACTATACACTCCATTCTTGTCACTCACTTGTCTTCTCTAATAAGTCTGCTATTGTAATGTTATGTTATTGTTTTGCATTAAAAATGGCATAAAAACATGAACATTTGCCACTCACCTTTCCTCATAAACAGCCAGTAAAACAGTGGAAATATTGACATGAGGATGAGTGCATAAAGGCCTCCAATGCCCTCCTCAGAGCCGCTCAGAATGACCTCAGAGTTACAAATCCACATACCCAACACAGGTGAGTGATCCCAATTATGCTCAGCATGTGTGTGTTATGAGAATGATACATTTAGAGATAATCAGTTGCACAGCCGGGTTTCCCCTCCTTCTGTGGGCGTTAACATACACATAATACCTTGTACCTGCACTTAAGTACAGTACAGTACAGTTTTTATTTTAAGAATATTTTAGTTTAATAATAACAGAGTATTTCTACACTATGATATTGCTACTTTTACTTAAGTAAAATAATACTTCTTCTTCCACAGGTGTTCACCCATACACATGAACAAACATACTGTATGTCATCATGCACCACCTGTTTTGATAAGGCATCAGTTGTTTTTCCCTCATGATCGTGCTGCTATTGTAAAGGTTTACAAAAAGCTGGCTACTATCAATAACCATTCAACCGGTCTGAATAAGGCCCTTTATGTCATTGTCATGTATTATGTTTAGTTAGTGCTATGACAGTATGTCTTTTGAACTGCATTGTTGTTTAAGTTGTGGTTATGCCCCACGACAAGACACAATAGATGTGGAACAGCGACATGGGTGGGCCAGCACAGCATACAAACACTTACAGTGTGCACTAACAGTCTGCACTTATAGCAAATGGCAACACAGCTGTTTAGAGATAAAGTGATAACAATGTAGGACATTTACAAATGTTGACTCTGCAAGCACACATACAATTCCAAAAACAGTCTAGGATGCAAGGTTTGATATAAACAATGTATTATATATACAACGAATTGAATTCTGGGTGAGTTAACTTTGAATTTCACAGTGCCAGCGAGCAGGTGCTGGATAGCAGAAACCTACTGGGAGAGAAGAAAGAGAATGGGAAAGCAGGTTGAAAGGGAAGAAAGACAGACCATCAGACTGTCAGAAAGGAAAGAGAATTACAAAATAATACAGGATTGCGTCTGAATAGCAGAAATAATCTAAAACGGTGAGGGTGCATTAGGAAAGGAGGAATCAGAAAGTAGAAATGTACTGAGAAAGTCACCTTTCTAATGGACAGACATCAGCGTCACTGGACAATCAGTAAAACAAGTGCAACATAAATCAAACTCCACTAGAGGTCAGTGTAGATTAAAGTATTACATACATTTAAAAGTATTTAAAACACACAGAGACTTGAATGTGCAGAGAATGTTCTGGTAGGTGGTCCTACATGTGACTTAAAAATGTTCTTTATGGGGCGCCTGGGTGGCTCACCAAGTGGAGCGCATGCCTATGTATAGAGGTTTTCTCCTTGACGCAGCGGCTCTCTCCCCTTTGATGTATTCAGCTGTCCTATAAAATAAAGGCCTAAAATGCCCTAAAAGTCGTCTTAAAAAAAACCAACATATCCACTAATACTGATAAAAGCATGCAGCAGTTTTGAGTGCCAAGTCTGCAACACCATCTCGTCAGCAGTAAGTCCTCAGCAGTAAGTCCTTAGCCTAACCTTTAAGAGAACAGCATACAGTACAGCCTGGCACATAGCCGGGTGCTCTGGTGGTTGGTGACATGAATAGGTAAAAGACCTGTAAAAAGACCTTGAGCTGTACACTGACCTGACATGGCTGACCTGTTCCGGCAGTACAGCAAAATGCCGGACTTTGAAACAAATGTACATAGAATACAAAACAAACTTGTTACTACAGCATGTGCGACTTTTCTGTCACCTTGGTTGAAGAAACCAACTGCCAACTGAATTCATAATTTTGACTGACTCAAGTCGAGTTCAGGACGAATACTGTTGCTAGGCCCACAGCCCATTTTTATAAATGTCTCAGTGGACAGCCGGACAATGACAACAAGCACATGGAGCTGCTGTTGTGCTGATTCAGCAGCTAATCAAAAGGCACAAAATTATCTAACCCATACCAAAGGACAAATCTGCCTGCACTGCACACACAAATACCTGCAAAGTCACTGAGGGTGGATAGCATACTAGCAAGCATTTTAAAAAAAGCTTACAATCATACACAAACAAGATGAACATCAGAAATCTATACAGCACCTACACGCAGGGACAATTTAATCATGAGTTAATATGTGTAATACATTGTTTACATAGGGAATGAGATATAATGTAGATAATTATGGAGGTAGAGAAAGACTGGAAATAATATCACAATGGCTAGTTAGTTAGTTTTGAATTATAGGGATATTTATTGGGAGAGGAGAGGAGAGAAGGAAGGAGAGGATGGAAAAGGAGAAGAGTAGGAAGAAAAGAAGGCTATGATTGTCTCTAACAGCCAGGCCCAGTCAAACACTCTATTGTGTTAAATCTGTCAACTGTCACCAGAGAGAATGAGCGAGAGAGAAATACATTGAGAGACAGAGAGAGAGAGAGAGAGAGAGAGAGAGAGAGAGAGAGAGAGAGACAGAGAGAGAGAGAGATAGAGAGAGAGAGAGAGAGAGAGAGAGAGAGAGAGGCTGTTGTCATGGACACGAAACATAGCATCAATTCCCCAAGTTTGGGTGCACACACACACACACACACACATACACACACACACACACACACACACACACAATCTATTTCCAATCAGCTCCATGTATTGGTAAAAATGACACAGACAGGCATTCCCATTCCATCTATTATATTGTGTCAGTGAATGTATTGATCCAGCATACATATAACACACATGGTAATCCCCACACACACACACACATACACACACACACATACACACACACACACACACACACACACACACACAGACAGACATAGTGCATTTCACTATCTTTGTGGGGACTCGTCATTGACATAATGCATTCCCTAGCCCCTTACCCTAACCTTAACCATCACAACTAAATGCCTAACCTTAACCCTTACCCTCACCCTAACCATAACCTAATTCTAACCCTAATCCTAAAACCAAGTCTTAATCCTCAAACAGCCCTTTAACCTTGTGGGGTCCAGCATTTTGGCCCCACAAAGCTGTCTGGACCCCACAAGTATACTGTATTCCCGTTTTTTGATCCCACGAATATAGTTAAACAAGAACACACACACACACACACACACACACACACACACACACACACACACACACACACACACACACACACACACACACACACACATAGTTAAGTTTCTGCACTGCTTACGCTGATATTCCCAGACCTTGTGGATATGACAGACCTCATTATCATAGGCATGCAGGCTATGGCACCCATTAGTATTCTGCAGAGCAGGCACACAAACACACACATACAAATATTATACATGCATACACGCAGAGTGGGGTTATTTCATGGAAGAGTTGCATGTGCCTCCCAGAGGATAATAGTTTGTAATCCTTTTCCTGCTGATGCCACATCTTTTAAAATATACTCTGCTACATTTGTCTGAAGAGATTTCTATTTTTAGGCTGGATCAATCAATCCTTGCCAGCAGGAATACTATCGGTCATAATCATAATCAGCATTGTTTTCTAGTTTTCTCGTTATGTATACTGTACTGTTCACTTTGTTTTTCCACTCATGTGACATCAGCTGTCCTCTCTGTCCTTTAAAGTGCCCATCTTTAGCAAATAAAATAGTTAAATATAATGCTAGTGTCTCCAGGGTTGGTTCATCCCAATTATATTAAACATATTTTCCTGAAGTAGTATCTAGCCAATGCAGAAATGTTCTTGCCTCCATCCCAATACTCTGCAGGTGAATTGTTTGTGGTGCTCAAAACATTTAAAAAAAATTTTTAACAGTAGTATTCCTTTCAATAAACAATATCTCCGTTGCTCTGGGAAATCCACAGACCTGGTTGTAAACAGTCTTCATTGGAGCTACTTTCTGCTGAAGAGATACTGTAGCTCTTATAAAATCTGTTGACAGTGAGCTCTGTAGATTATCCAGACCAACAAGGACACTGATTCTGTGAAATGGTGTTTTTTAAAGCATTTGTTTTAATGCTGTGAGCACAACAAACACAATTACATTCCAATCTATTCTGTCTGTGCGTGTGTGTAAGTAAAGATATCTCAAAACCTGGGCAAATAATACCAAAGCGGGTCCAAAACCAATGAATCGGATGAATCACCATCATTTTGGGTCATCAGTGACAAATAATAGAGAGAACACAAACATTCACATCTATAAAATGTAACACATTGCATTGTGGGATTGTTAGCAGAATGTAGTGTACATGCCACTTTTTTGTCTAATGTGGAATTTTTCAGGGCTCTATAGTGGATACATGTATACACTCTGAAGTCAGACACTCAAATAAAATGCCGGACAATAAATATAGTGCACTATACAGTAAATAGGGAGTGATTTCAAACACAGACTAAGTAACTGTTGGCTTAATTGTGGATATTCAGCCATCTTGCTTATCAGTTTAGGCCCTGAGTCATGCATACTTGGCTACACGTGAAGGGTGTTCACATATGACTGGAAAACAGTAGTCAAATACTGTATACCACACATGCTCTTCTTGTGTGTACTGGGTTAACAAAGAGTTAAGCGTTAGCACAACGTATGGACCTTAAGTAAAACTCTTGTAACACGTGGCGAGTAAGGGGGTGCTAAATTCCTGGAAAACTGCTATAGAAAGAACACAGACACACACACACACACACACACACACACACACACACACACACACACCTTTTTCACAAAGGCAGGCAGGCACACAGGTCATGATGTGTTACACAGTGTGGAGTGTGCCTCCACAACTATAAATAGCCCTGAGAGGAATCAGATTTGGAGAACCGGAGGTGGGAACTGATGAGATCACACATACCCGTGTGTGTGTGTGTGTGTGTGTGTGTGTGTGTGTGTGTGTGTGTACAAAAAGCTTATATCTGAGGAAATGGAGTCAGACTGACATCATGCAGCAGACTCGGAGACGGACAAGCGGAGGGAACAGCAGCAGAACAGATAGTGGGAACAGACTGAACACACCACTGAGAGGAGGGTGTGAGGTGACATCAAGATGACTAACTGCTGAAAAAAACTGAAAAAAAGGATGACGACAAGATGGTGGAACTGGTGCAATTATTAGTTGTGATGTGAACGATGATGACAAGGGAACACAAATAAACCCAAGATGTAACAAAACACTTCTAGATGTCACGTGAAATGTTGAAGAATATTTAATATTCATGTGCTCTGAACATGCAGCCTTTCAAGGACATCACAGTATTAATAACACATGAAACACTTGTGTATGATAGATCACACATGTTTAAATTGTATATTCTGGTTTCCATATGAATATGATTTGAATGTGTTTGACTTTCACTAAGGACATGAAGACTTGTCCATGGGGGACACAAATGACTGGAAGACGCTCAGGATGGAAAAGATGCAGGGTATTTGTATTTAAATAGAAAAACAAAATTTTGTATCAGCTACTCATACTTATTACTAATTGATCAAGAGAACATGCTGCTTATCCTTAATAAAGAAGTCAATCACAACTCCATGTTGCCCTTTATGTGCCCTTTGGTTGTTTTATATCTACAAAGCAAATAATTAACATTTATCCACTGCACTGAAGCGGTTCCCGCATAAAACACAAGCGCACTGTGAAACGTTTGACATTGTAGTTCACTTTTACACAACATAGTAACATGAATGATCTGAATCATTTTAATGATATTTTTGGAATAAAATCTCTTTTACAAGAAGAGTGAAAGGTGTTGCGCTGCTTTACTTTGGATACAAAACAACACATCAAATAAGGTTTAAATGTTTTCTGTTGCCTGTGTGTATCTGTGTGTCTGTATGTTTTTATAAAAAAGTCTTTGAATGATATAACGTCACAACTGTGACAGGCACGCACGCACGCACACACACACACACACACACACACACACACACACACACACACACACACACACACACACACACACACACTTCTGGAGCACACAACTGTCTGACAGACCTCAAGTTGATGCAGTGTGAAACGATGACAGATAAGTGCCACTCGAGAAATTGACTAGCAAGTGACACATTTACAGTAACAGACGAAAGCGAGAAAGAGACGTTGAGCATTGTCAATCAACAACGGTGGTGATGAAGTCTCTCAGTGGGGCAACACATATTTATTCATTATTCAATCATTATTTATTCAGTTTTTTTTATGTGATATGTTTTTATTTTCATTTTTATTTTTTACCTTTATTTATCCAAAGAAAGTCAAGGGTGAACTGTAGTTTTGAAAACTCATAACGATCATTATCATCATCACTAACATATTTCTCCAAATAGACCCTATGCTTATGAGTGCTGCCCTTTTATCTCAATTTCTAAATCTGTGAAACACTTTGCGACAATCCTGTTTTATTAAACATGCTTTATATGAAATGTAAATGTGTCCTGACATGCCATGAGAGTAATTATTACCAGCTGACACTGAAGTCTGAGGACAGAGACAGAATTAGGGGTCACAATTAAGAAATACAAGTGGGGAACATAAACATGCTAGTGTGTATGTTTGAAATGGGTTTGTCAAAAAAAACAGTAAAAATATAATTTATAGACACTCTGGACATATTCTACCATTCCGAACTTTAGTACCATCTGTTTTTAGCTCACCACCTTTAGCTTCCTCCTTCTTCCTGGTTTGGGTTTTCGCCCACGTATCTTCCCTTCCTTTTCTCTCTTTATGTATCACTTAACTGGAACACACTCTTATCACCTCAATCCTTTTCCTCCTGCCTCACCTCCATCTAACTCCGCTTCTACCTCCTTACTCCCCCTTCATTTCTTCTCGCACCCGCTTTTTGCGCCCTCTCTGTCATGTTGATTAGAGGTCAGCAGCACAGTCTCTCAAGGTGGTCCCTGTCCGAGGTCTGGTGTCCTCATGCCTGGATGGATGAGTGGAACAGACAGCTCTGTCCCAGTTGGGGACCATCAGACTTTTAGTGCCTCTGACCACCAGCCTCCCTGGTGGATAAGCCTGATGTGCATCCTTTCACACAGAGAGAAAGACAGAAGGTAGAAACTACTGTAAGGGAAGAGGGATGGAATACATCTAATTCAATGTTCCCTTTTAAATGAGCCCAAAATGCTAAAAAGGTATTTCTTTCCGATAATAGTATACTGTAATGTACTGTATTTTTACATTAGCAAACACATATGATATAGGTGTACTGCTTTACTCATTTATTTTGGTTTGTTTTGAGCAGCTGATAAAGGAGTCATTCAACCTCTACACACAGCAAACAACCACACAGAGGTTGCCTGGAGATGTGGGTCTCTGTCATCTTCCATGTGGATTGAAGTGTAGGGTTGGGGGAAAAAATAAATAAAAACAATATTTTCAATCGATAATTGGCAATCAATACATAGTTGCCAAGTATCGATCTATTATTATATATGTGTTGGTCAGTTTGTCTGCATGACAATACCATTTTGCAGCAATACAATTGAAGTGAAATGAACAGACAGAGAAATGTATCTTTTTAGATAAAACAGAGGTTGACAAAGTTTCCTTTTGGGGACATATAAAGTAATAAATTGCAATATATCGCAGAATACTGCAATATATTTACAATCGCAAAAATATTGTATCGTGACGTAAGTATTGTGATGATATCGTATCGTGAGGTCTCTGGTAATTCCCACCCCTAGTGAAGTGTGGTCTGTCCATGGTGAGAAAACAACATGGACCAACCATGACAAATCAGCTGATCATTAATCAGATCATGGCAACCATTTTTCAATTTGCTGAGGTGTCAGATGCTTTACCTGCTTTGTCTTTTTCTAGTAGTACCTCTTTGATGGATGAGGTGAGATTAAATTCTGGTGTTCATATTCATATTTCTTTGTGAGCACAGACTTATAATAAAATACTGCAGGGCACTATTGTGTGTCAGCACTTAGTCTCTACCACATGTAGTTTAGTTATCATTGTCTAAAACCGTAGTTACTACATAACATCTACTGTATGTGTTATTGTTCTAATAGCAACAGCTACAGTAAATTTGTAATTTGAAACAAAAAAAAGCAACTCTTTTCATAATCGATTGATCATTTAAATGATCTTTCAAGCTAGTAAAATGATTCTTTTGGGGTTTTCAAACTGTTCAGAAACATTAGATATGTTTGAGAATTTTACAATGTTATATTGGGCCCTGGGAACTTGTGATGAATATTTTTCACTATTTCTTTACATTTAATATAGACCAAATATTTAATTAATTATTCAACATAGTATTTAGAAGAAATTTAATCGATTAGATTGCAGTCCTCAAAATATATTCTGATCCAAGTACCCCTGCATGCTCACTCAAATCACCCCAGTGTTACTTTTAGCCCAACATGTGCTTTTTACAAGTACATATATGGGCACTTTCCAGTATATATGAATATTCGCTCCGTTTCCCATTCACTCAATTATAGTTAAACGGAAACGTGATGTGATCATACCTTTAGACCCTGAGAGAATACAATATGAACTCATACTTTTATTACATAACATTATGCATTTGTATATACATACTGTACAAGAAAGAATGAGACAGTTATTGAGGTACACAATTGTATTATAATGTTTGGTAACACAGCACTACCTATAAGGTGCTCTTATATGTATCTTGAGTATGGCTGCAAAAACAAACCCTTAAAAATTAGGTATAAACATTGTGCTCACATCCATACAGCAGCTGAGATATCCCTAAGGCCTTTCATAGCTATAGTTAGCTTAGATTTATTCACTGCTCTGATAGCTATAGTTAGCAGTAAATTCATCCACCTGCCAGGGGAACATGTCAACGAAGGATGGAAAATACACTTCCATTGAGTTAGTTAGGCTTTAATGACTGAGGGGCTAGCTGAAAAGAGCTGATTAGAAAATTAATTATTTATCAAATTACTACTAAAAACTTTCCCTGAAAACTGAAAAATTGAGAACAAGTCATTAAGGTGTAAATTGAATGTTCAGAATTTCAAATCAGGGCTTTAGGTCTTTATGTACGAGTGCAAGTGTGTGTTGGGGAGGCTTCTCGTTGCATGTGTGTGTGTGGGGGGGAGGGGAATGGGGGGGAGGGGGGCTCAAGTGTATCCCTGTGTCTGCTGGAGTCTGAAGGAGTTTCATCAATCTCAAAAAGCTCAACAAATTAACACAGCAAGTCCGTCAGTCATTAAGCACAGACAGCAACACTGCACCATGCTTTCTTTGCATATTTTACACACACATTTCATCAGTGCTCTTCTTTCTATCTATTCTATTTACCTTTGACCAGTGTCTTAGTTACACTAGTAGATGGTACCGTTCCATTCAGTTTAGAATGGCATGATTTGAACTGCTTGACCCTCCCGTTATCTAACAGATGAGCTATAGACCCACTTTCTTTTCTGGCCAGGGTGGTAGTTGAAAAAAAAAAATGTAGCTGGTGGTAGTGGACATGGATGGATTTACTATTGGTTGCTGTCAACGACTGATTTAGTTCTTTAAACATCAGCTGATACTGCTGATCATTTCACTGGATAGAAATACCAGGGTCAGTTTTAAGTAGATGAATACATCAGTAACCATGTCTTCAAAATAGAACATTTTCTGTACTTGCTGGGAATTAATTAAGTTCATTAAAGGTGTCTTTGGAGTTCCTTACTTGGGTTGTTGCTGTTCCCTTTCTGCAGCAGTCACTCTGCCATTTATAATAAAATGTTGATCCTCTTAATATCTAGCAATCAGACTCCTTACACAAGTGTTATTAATATAGTGTCATATTAAATATTTGAATTTTCTTAAACCTTTAAAAGTGGTTATTGGCCTGGACAAAAACATGACACCTCAGATCATTGTCTTCAAATAAGACATCTCAGTGCAGAAACCTAGGGGATCTGTTGGATAATAAGGTAACTTTGACAACACGTGCCACTACAGCTACACATTTTTTTTCAATATTAAATTATTCTTATCATTCAATAACCTATACAAAAAACAATGTGTATATTCATAATATATCGGTCTGGCATAATGCGAAAGCTCTTGGAGAAAGAAAGCAAAGAAATATGCCCATCCACTTGACCAGTCAGAGGTCAAGGAGAAAGACAGATCATGTGCAGTTGGAGCACTCTAACATTTCTAGCCATATTTATATAGTGTACAGTAAATTAATTTTATATTTTTTACTTTTATCATGCATACTCAGCAAAACCTATATGGTAATGTATTCTAGTTTCTGTAGTGTCCCTGTGCGCTTGATGTGCATTAGAATGGATAATTTGATAAAGTAATGGATGTTTCACCCTGTTAGCTACAACAACTGTTTACTCAGCAAGTTTTGAATATTGATTCTAATCACAGCAACACAATAATATAATTAATATATTGGAACTTTCCATCAAGAAAGAAACTACTTGATAAGTTGAAAGTTAAAAGGAACAGATGGATTAATGCCTTGTGAGAGAAGCTGTATTTCAGCACCATGGACAGAGACACACAGAGAAGGAGAGAGAGAGAGAGAGAGAGAGAGAGAGAGAGAACGAACAATCTTTTGTTGACCAAGGAAGACTAATGTTGGGTTTTGTCTAGTTTCTTCATATTTTGCTCACCCCTCCATAGTTACTTCTTTGTTTCTTCTTTGTTTTTGACCCCATGTACCTGTCCTGCTGGCTGCTAATAATCTACCAAAATCCAGGCTTTGCAACATCCTTCAGAACCTATGAGTGACGTCATGTCTATATTCTGTGGACCTAACATACTAAGCCAACCAACAAAGCCCTGTACACATTCACAAGTGAGAAAGCACCAAGGTCTGAATTTATCAATCCTTTCTTGAAGAAGTTCCAGTGAGAGAAAGACAATCACAAATATATAAACATTTCCTTGTTTCCCCTCTTCTTCTCTGCACATTGCACTCTCCAACACCTTCTCTTCACACCTAGTTTTGCCCCTTTCACCCCCCCCCCACCCCCAACCACCACACTCAGACTGCTGCTAATAGGGGTTTATTTTTAGCACGTGAGGTGTGTGTGTGTATACACATGATGGATGAAGGTGAAGTTTCACATCTCTCTCATAGGGGGGAGGAAGATGAGGGAGGGTTGGGTGGAGGTGAAGAGAGCAGAGGTTAAGGGGGAAGGGGGGGGGGGGGGGTGAGAAGCAGGCTTGAGAGCTGTTACAATACAGGAAGAGTGGAGCAGAAGGGTGTAGAGCTGTGACAGGGACAATGCTTCCACCTGAAAGCCCAGCTGGCGCAGCAAAGCAGCCAAAGATCAACAGGCCATCCTGCACCAGATGATAGTGCTCTTCTTCAGAGAGATGAGGGATCACAGGAACAGCCTGATGTACTGTACCATCCAATTAGAGTACAGCTCACACAGGCCTTAGCTTTGGGCGAGAACTGAAATTTAATCACATATCATTTTTTGCTTCTTGTCTTTCCCTTGGCATCTCTTGAGAGGAAGCCAGAGAGATTGTCAGAGGTGGGAAGGTTGTAACCTGCTTTAAGTGGCTATAAGAAGTAAAAAGTGCAGACACCACAATGATATAGACGCTAGCTAGCATACCTGACAGGCAGAGCAAGCTAGAGCACTGACTCACTCAGATTGGGGCGGAGCGAAATGTGAACAGCATGGAGCAGATTAGGGCTGAAATAGTGGGATAGATGCCAGAGAAAACAAAGGATAAAAAGCAAGCAACAGATACACAGGGGGATTATCCAGCATACACAGAGTGCACAAATAACTACAAACCAACTGTCGCTTTTCCTTTAATAACTTGATCTAGAATGCCACTGCATGTGCATAAAATTGGCAGCACATGTGAAACAGACGTAATGTTTAAATATAGATCAGCAAAAAGGAACTTTTTTTCTGCACAGGCTTTAACCTTGAACTTCCCCGAGGAGTTTATTTCTAATTTACCTTTTTATCTTGACTGTGAATGTACGCTTCAGGAGGTGTCAATAACAGACAAATAATCAGCGCAAGCGGGATAATTCAAGTGAGAATCTTCACGTCTGGCGACAAGACGAATGTGTTCTTAAAATGGATGAGAGCCCTCAGACATGACAGGATGTAGCATTTTTCTGTCTCTGTCTATCCCTTCCTGGCTTCTTATGGTAATGAACAATTCCCATCCGCCTTCCTGGCTTCTTATCTTTCCTTTCCCTTACTTTAAGATAATTTGTTATGTCACACAACAGATTATCAAATGGCAAAACAGTTGTCAAAACCTGGCACTGCAGCCAGTAAAATAACAACATCAAATGAAGTGGAACAAAATCTTGTAAATGTGTAAATGTGTTTGAATATCTCTCTCTCTCTGTTTCTGCCCTGCTAGTCATGTCTTCCCAAACCCGAGGCTTCAGCGCTGCTTCCCGTTGGGTTTCATATGACAACATCCAGCTCATCTTGGCAGAGTGTCTCCTCTTCACCCCACGGTAAAGCACACAAGCAAGGGCCTTTAGTTTGGAGTACCGTTAGTTATCTTTATGGTAATAAACAATTCCCATCCGTCTGTGAGTGCTAAGACCACATACTGTGATATGGCTTAGCTTACACTCTACGCACACAAATACAGTAACACACACACACACACACACACACACACACACTAACCCCTGCAAGCACTTGTCAGAATTTACCATCACAAGCAGCCTATGTTTTATTCATTAAGCCTTAGATTGACGTTTAATGTCAATTTCCGTCAAAAGGAGAGGAAAGTGATGGACTGGTGTGTAATGATATTTGTCAGAGACAAGAGGGAGGGTGCAGAGGTGACACTGTGAAACTTGATCAACTCTACAGGTGCTTGAAAGGGTTTAGGTTCAAGATAGACATATATAAAAGATACACATATATACTCCTAACAGTATTGGAAAGTTTTCATAATAAAATACAAAATGTAATAGCAGCACTATCTCACAAAAGGCTGGGGCCGAACATATTTTATTCATAGATGAAAGGTTGATAACAAAATCTCTTTGGTCATAGCCCTGAGTGAGCTGCAAAGAGAATCAGCTTCAAGGTACTAGAGGTGAAAAACTGTGTGTGGAAATGTGTGTGTGTGTGTGTGTGTGTGTGTGTGTGTGTGTGTGTGTGTGTGTGTGTGTGTGTGTGTGTGTGTGTGTGTGTGTGCGCGTGTGTGTTTGTTCTTATGTATGTAAAAAAGCACATGGGGGAGGTAATCAGAGGTTAACAATTAGAAAGTGCAAAGTTCTAACAGCCTCTAGAAGAAGACTAATGGCCAGTTTAATTTAGAAAAATGTCAAAGCCCATAACAAATGATTTCTAGGGAAATGAATGTGACTTATATGTATACCGTGAAGTGCAGGTGAACGCTTCAATGCAGTAAGATATGTAGGTGCCGTGGTCGAGGGTGGATTTTGTGAAATAAATAAGTCACAGGAAGCTAGTCTCTGCATCGCATGATCAAGATCACTTGAAGATAATTAATATTCAGTAATGACCAGCATGTATTGCAGCTCATTACACACCTACCAAAGGCATTAATCATCAGACATGAAATATTGATTTAAGACTATTCATTACGAGTTAAAGCAATTTACAAGCCAAAGCGACGTGTTTGTGTACAGTTACTGTGGACTAAAGTTGTATAAGCCACAAGGTGTCACTAGCTAATTTGATTACAAAAAAATTGTCACTGTGAAATAACTGGTAAACTGTTATTTGTTATTTAGTAAAAACAGAACCTGAATGCATCCAGCGGTCAATACTATGTGGGCCTCTAAACCTGTTTGAAATACACAGACAACTTAGACAAACTGTGTTGTTAGATATTGTGATTAATGATCCATTGATAAGACAATGAAAAAGGGACAAACTGTTGCAGTGGACACAGGTGTCACTACATTTAGGTGTGCCAGCAACAGACCCAAAAGTAGGTAAACGCATTTTTGGAATCCTTTGTTGCCGGTTAGCATGTCGTGAGTAAAAGTGAGCCAACAAAAAAAAATAATAACCTAATTACTTCTTGTGGCCTGCGTATTCACGAGTACAAATAGCAATGCAGATTAAGACTAGACGATTTCCTAGGCAGATATTGACTTGGGACTGTATTGGGTGGAAGTACAGCCGGAGCACTGCTACTTTGACGCAGAGATATCACGCAGCAACTCTGTTTGAGTCCAGGTGTAATATGGGTTGATCTATCCCGTAAAATAACCATGCGTCATGTTTACAATAATCACTTACTCTGTGGACAGCTGTTTTCATTGGGTCCATTCAGTGTTTTTCCCAGTTGACTTTATCGCACCGAGAAAAAAAAGTCGAGGACTGCAGGATGGATCAACGCCAAGAAATCATCGGTAGCTGTGACACAACTGGGGGAACGCTCATCTTGATCTGACACGTTGAGCCTGGTCATCGATGGCAGTACCTTGTCCCACTCACCACAGCACAGACACTCTATTTCAGTCGGCATAGGTTGGCATATTCCCCCACACTCACACCACCAGTTCGTGTTGGCTCTCATCCTCACGTCCTCAGGCTGTTGAGTGATCACAACCTCCTCCTCCTGTCGTTCTATTTCCAAAGCACGCAGCTCCTCTTCTGAAAAATCAAGTCAATATCTGCCTAGGAAATCGCCTAGTCTTAATCTGCATTGCTATTTGTACTCGTGAATGCGCAGTCCACAATAAGTAATTAGGTTTTTTGTTGTTGTTGTTGGCTCACTTTTACTCACAACATGCTAACCGACAACAAAGGATTCCATTCACTACGCTAAGCTAAGCTAGTGGCGGCGCTGCCGGACTAACCCGCAATTTCCACCAACTACAGATCGGCTCCGCTGCGTGTCGGCTCCGTGCTCCGCCGTCTTTCAATACCCACCAGGTCCGGATTTGTTGCGGAACGGCTGTGGCCATGACTGACAGCTGAAGTCACGAGGATCCACGAGATCTCGCGAGGTCACGTATGATCGCACGATATAACAGGATGTAGTTTCTATAAAACAGAACCACAAAACCAACAACAGTTTGTTTCCATCCAGAGGAGTAGAGGGGAAACAACTCTGTGCTGACCTGCTGATCTCCTGGTGTAGTTCAGGGAAACATGATCCACTGTGAGCACGGTGTATTTAATTTTGAAAATGAACCGGATGTTTTATTTTGCTTCTGTGCTCGACTTCCTCCTCCACAATCTGCCCTGTGCTGAATTGCTGCGGAGCTCTAAGGCATCCGGTAAAAATAGAAGCTCTGCGTATCTGCTCCGGAGGGCTGCGGATCGCCAGAGCTGGGACGGAGTCGGAACGCAGCCGCTCCGCAGCCGCTCTGCAGTCAGTGAAAACACACACATTGACTTTAATGGAAACCTATTGATTGCGGTTCCGGAGCGAATCCGCAGCCATTCCGCAGTTGGTGGAAATTGCGGGTAAGACAATGCATGCACTGAGACACAAATGTGTTTGCCCACCTATATAAATATAGATGAGATGGTGAATTACCCTATTTCAACAAACGGTGGCGTAGTCCTTTAAGTGATTCAATGTTTTGGACACAAATTTTGGTTCTTGACCATGAGGAGACTAGAGCACAATATATAAATTGGACAAAGAAAGTATGTGAAAGCACCATAAAAAGGACATTTTTCATCTGTTTGTCATGTGACGTGAAGAGGTTAGCTGTCAGTTAAAGCCCCATACACATCCATGGTACACCCAAACTGGTGTTTTTACTTGTGCTGCTTTAGACCTCTTCTCTGGGCTGCATGGACATGTGGAGACTGTTTTTAATTCACATCTGTCTTACTTCCCTGTTAGTTTTGTTTAACTACGATGGAACAACTCACATGTTTATCATTTTTATTATTACGTGACAGTACGTCACGCAATTCGCAACATTGCTACACCCAAATTCAACCTGAGCAAAGGTCGAGGCAGCCCCCCAAACATTTAAAACACCTGTGAAAGTGAACATGGCCTTTGCATAGGCACAAGATCACAAATGCAAACTCTTTATTTTCATGTCAAACTACTGCTTTTATTACTAGTTATAAGTTACTAGTTATTTATTACCTCACAAAATTGTGGAAAACCAAGCACCAATGACTGCTTTCTAGTCTCCTTGACATACTGCATGAGACACTATAATAGCACAAAGCAGAGGTATGTGACACGGATGGTGACAGGAGGTAGGGAGGATAGGAGAGGGTACAGAAAGAAGAAGAAGTGTGCTGTCAGCTTGGAGTGTTTATGTTAGATAAGGGTATGGCTAAAGGACAGATCAATAGGGCTCACAGAGATTTGACACAGCCAAAGCCAAAACATCTACAGACTAAGATAGTGTCATGCAAGAGAGTGAAGTGGAAAGGGAATATAGTGTGTGTACAGTTGGTGTATATAAACTTTTGTACTTAATGTATGCGTTTGTGTGTGCAGGTGGGCGGCAAACAAGTTGAACAGTATTTAATACATCTTAATTGCACTAAAAAAGCTAGTCTATTAGGTAGAACACACACACACACACACACACACACACACACAGCCTTGTTTCCCCTACAGAGGCTATTGAAACACACACACACACACACACACACACACACACACACACACACACACACACACACACCCTTGTTTCCCCTACAGAGGCTAATGAAACAAACTAATTAGTGGGCAAAGTAGGTGCAAAAAGGAGGGTGACTACAAATGACTGTCAGTAATAAGCACACACACACACACACATGCACACACACACAACCACCAACAAGCCATAACCAGACAACCAGGCTCCTAGAGCATTGTGTAGGTCTATGGTGGGATAGGCAGGGAGCTCTGATTATAGTTATAATTGACAGAACTAATTATAGACACAATAGCCTATCCAGAAACACTGTGTAGTATCAAGGCTTAGGGGATATAAAATCAAGAAAAAACTGGTAGAATATTTCAAACATGATCTACTGACTTCATCCAATGAGGTGGAATAAAAACACCAATTAACACAGGGCTTTCTTGATGTCAGGTGTCCTTTTTTGTAAAGCTTAAATAACTGTTGTTAGGTTCATACACAGTTTAATGGCAGAGTAAATTCTGTAAGTCCCTCAGCACCTTGGCACAGCCAAAAATGCCACAATCCTCAAATACCAAACTCTGAATGGCCTTGATGAAATCCCTATGTTGCAGAGCCATTACACAGTTCAGCTCTCTCTCTCTCTCTCTCTCTCTCTCTCTCTCTCTCTCTCTCTCTATCTCTCTCTCTCTCTTTCTCTCTCTCTCTCTCTCTCTCTCTCTCTCTCTACCCCATTGGAATAGACACACAGGAGCCAGTAGTCATGGTAACTCCATTCTGGGTAAACCTAAGGACGTGCATGTGCATACACACACACACACACACACACACACACACACACACACACACACACACACACACACACACACACACACACAAATACAGTACAATGTTTTTAATAAATACTTAATGGAGGGGAGCCAGTAAAGGAGCATTGAGACCGTGGTAGCTAGATAGCTATCTATAGCTTTACAGATAACGCGTGTGTGTGTGTGTGTGTGTGTGTGTGTGTGTGTGTGTGTGTGTGTGTGTGTGTGTGTGTGTGTGTGTGCATGAGGCACCCAACATCAATCTTTACAATTACAACACTTTCATACATTTTAATGGCTGCACATCAAAGTCAATTCATTAATCAATTATTGATATATTTAAAAGAAATTAATATCTATGCTTCAGTAACATCCAAAGTTTGATGTTGTGGCTGTGTAATAGTGTTTTAGTTTCCTATTGTCAACAAATTCAAGGAAAACATCAAAACCACCAATGTGTTTTCCTGCTTCCCAACTCTGTCTGTAGCACCAAGCTCATTGGTTCCTGAAAAAGTTCTAAAGACAACTCAGGAATACATAATTTCTTTTTTTTTTAAAGGCTCCGTAAAAGCTGGGCTTTTAAAAAACTAGTTTTTAACAACCATTTATCAAACAGGAGTAAATAGTGTATTTGTCTGAAACTATTTTCAGCAGCGGCCTTATATGCATTTGGTGGAGTATTTACAACGGCATGATGGAGTATGCAGGATTGACTTAAAATAAAATTTAATTAAATTACATTTATGGTTTTTATGTGGACTGACTGCGTCGGACTCCGTTTAAAAATATCCCCAAATAGCCTTTGCAATGTGGTAATAATTTAATTATGTTAAAAGTTAATTATCATTATAATGAACGAACATGTCACCCATACAACAGTGTAGCTATTCCTGTGTTTTAAGTAGTTTTTTGAACAACAATGGTTGTCTATATGGCACAGAGAAATAAGCTGTAGCTATAACTTTACCTGTAACTTTGACTACACTTTTTATGGGATTTGTTGACACTAAGAAAGATAGAGAATATCATCAGCTTTATTCATTTATTAAAGCCAATTAATCATTACATGTTTCCATTATTGCTATAAAATCAGAATTTTACAGTTGAATCCAAAATGTGATTGTTTTTTAAATGCTTTAATACTGAGGTTTGGCTCTCTAAAAACTAAATGTTAAAACATCTAAAGCATCATTCTAACGACCTAAGAAAATCTTTATCAGCAGAAATATTGATTATTGTTTCTTTCTGACATGACTGAATTGGTTATCATACATACTGTTATTGTTTTGATCAAGATACAATGTTCATATATGGGTTATAACTTTGTGTGTGTGTGCCTCTCACCATATGCACACATGTCCAATTGTTGCTTTCAGAGCACGAACATGAAGATTTGCAGATCTCAAAATCTGAGGAGATAACGAGGAGAAAAGTCGAGGTGGAGATAAGGGGCACGGATGTCAAATTAGCAGTGACACACCGCTCTATTGACAAGGTCATCTAAACACTGCTTTATCTCCACCTTTTAGGATCAACTGCTGGGATTCAATAGAACCACCCTACTCTGTTGTATTGTCCCCAAGGCAATGTGAGCTGCTGCTCAATATCACTCACAAGAAAGGAAAAAGAGGAAAATGGATGTAAAGCTTAGCAGCAGGCTGTCAATAGGCAGCGTTACAGAGGGTGTTTCTGGCAAAGGACACTTTATTCAGCCAACAGCTCAGTAGGAAAAATAGTGTGAGGACATAAAAGAGATACGACCTTTAAAGTATCAAGAACAGATTTTGATGGTGCTTGTACAACTTCAATTTAATCTCAGCGCACAGATTATCATTAAAGTTATGTGTAACTGTACAGAGAGCGCTAGAGAGGAGGATGGGTGAGTTGATGTTATATTGAGAGCTGACTGAAGGGCTGGATATGTCTATGTGTGTCTTTCTCCCACTAAGAGTTTCTCAATGAAGGTGGAATGCCACTTGCTTCCAGAGGGCAATGTGTTTGACTGCTAAAGAGAGAACAAGAGGACAGAGAAGGGCAGAGCTGTGGGAGGGAGGAGGGAGGGAGGGAGCGAGCCGAAAGGCATATAGAAAGAGGGGAAGAGTGAGTTCATTCAACCCCAATAGCTTTCTAATTCTCACTGTGCATACTGATCATTGATTCTATCTTATGCATTGGAACTGAGCAAAATGGAAAAAAACAAAACATATGCCAACAAGCATACATTTCGTTACTATGAACTTAGATTATGCAGAGAATAATCTCTAAGCTGTTTGATGTCTATGCTTTGTATAGTCTCTCCCGTCTGGAGATGAAGCAAAGCACTCAGATGTACTGTACACACGCGCACACCATGGACACACACGCAAACCGCACAACTTCCCTCACGCTCTCTGAAAAAATATACTTGTTTTGGATCTATGCAAATAAGGAGGGCATCTGCTCTACCATCATTTAGGTAGAAAACAAACTCGGTCACTGGACTGATGGACCGAGAACAGAACCATCAGCAAAGATTAGAAACCACCTCTGCTAATTACACAACTCCAGTGAAGACTATCTCCACTTGGCTTCTGTACTTAAGAAAGAAGCAAAAGCTCTGGGTGTGGAAGTGGAGGTTTTGGGTGCCTACCTTGGGTGAGCGTTCCCATGAGGAAGTGGTAGAAATAGCGAGCCACCTTGGTGAGCTGTCTCTTGCACCTTTTCCTGCACTGGCTCATCTTGGTGCAGCTGTGGTGGAGGTGATGATAGTGATGGTGGAGTTGGTGTTGACTAGTCTGCCGGGGGAAGCAAGCTCTCAAGGTAGGAGGGGAGGAACAGAGCACTGTGAGTGTGTTTGTGTGTAGGTGTGCGTGTGAGTGTGTGTGTGTATATGTAAGTCTGATTGCCGCTGCTTGTCTTCTTTTCCTCCTAACTCACCCCTTCTCTTTCTTCTCTTTATCGTCCTCCCCCCTCTTGCTTTCTCTCCGCTCTTCTCTCCACCTGTAGGGCGCTGGCTGTCAATCAGCCAGCAGTGCTCTGCCTCCTCCCCTCACATTCTGAGAAGCCCCATTCTAGCCTCTCATTGGCTGGGAGCGGAGCGTGGCGGAAAATTACGGACTGGCGCACATGTGAGACTGTGTGTGTATGTGTGTGTGTGTGTGTGTGTGTCTGCATGTGTTTGAGCCAGCAGGACGTTGAGTAAAGTGACAGATGAAATAAAGAAAACCCATTAATTAACATCACACACCGTCCTTCTCCATCTGTCTGTCGCACTCGCTCATTATTGGCAGGCTACTCATAACAGCAAGGAAAAGGAAAAAGAGAATGTGGTGTAGGAGCAAAAACCTAGTGAAGTGAAGGTACAAGAAGAGACAGATAAGGAGGTAGAGATGGGGAAAAGGAAGAATGCATAATTCATGTTTCCCTCCTTTAACCAGTGTGGAGAAAAAGCTTGACAGGAGAGAGAGAGGTTGTTGGACAAATACTATCGTACACCAGCAGCTGATGAACGGATTATTATCTGCCAGCAGAGAGAGAGGAGAAGAGAGAAGAGGAGCTTTTAAATCCTGTGGCATTGAGAAAGAAAAATATTTATGTAAAGCCTTTCTGTCTTCATCCTTATCATTCTGCCTTGTTAAAGTGGGTTAAAGTGGGGTCTGGCATTCCATTCTTAAATTGTAATTACTACTAATACTTTAATAAATTATCTATTCACTACACAGCACTTAAAGAACACTCCCTTTTACAGCTTACCTGTAGTTACTCTCGTTATTTCCTTCTTTTAAAACAGCCAGGCAGTGGCGGTTCTACATTGAATGGTGCCCTGGGCGAGACCCCCTTCGAGAGCCCCCCTCCCCCCCCCACCTCCAAAAAAAAAAATGTACTATTGCAATTACAATTGGAAACACACTTTTTAAGGTGCACAATCTCCACCTCCAACATTGCCAAAAGACAATGAACACAATTCTGCACAAAATATGACAGTATAGGTTATGAGAACTTAAAATAAATATACACTATATACATAAATGTGCCAAAAATATATACAATCATAAAAAATGTAACAAGAGCAGAGAGCAACAATAATATAAAATATTAAGAATAATATACAAATAAAATATAGAAATATTCTAAATAGTACAAATCCTTCATCACACAAATGTGAAGACACACTAAAGAAAATCTAATTATTAAACTATAGAACTAAAAACAGAAAACACAAACTAAAACTAAAACCTGACCTCTCTGGCTTTCCTTGACGCAAAATCATCAATGATGTCATCAACAGGGACGGACTGTCTGGGACCAAAAATCGGACCAGACCGGCCTATTAGAAGCACTTTTCCAGTGATGGCTGAGCGAACTGTGCAGCTACTGCACAGCCTCAAACTGAGCTTGACGACGTAGATGTGACTTGAGCAACATGTCTGAAATTTGTAAGTCTTCTGGTAGCTGTGCCAAGAGAAATCTGAATCATTCTGAATCTTGCAGAGACGGAGAGTTTGAGTAGGAGATGTCCATGAACGTAGGAGCAGGAGCAAAACGTTGCTGAAATATTTTGTTCCGATGCTTTCATGGACTCTCTATAGGCTTCTCCCTTGACTGTATGCCTCCATGTCCCCCCGATTGCCTGCAAGCTTCTCTTGACTATACGGTAATACCTCTAATGTGCGACAGAAAGTCGCGTAGTTATGACACAATCGTTAGCCTATTTTTATAGAAACAGCTGCTACGGGGCCATAACGTGAGCTACAAGTAATGGAGCCTTTTATACATTGTCATGTTTCTTTAGAAAGAAACAATGGACAAATAGAGTCTTTAAACGCTTCAGATGACGACAGAAGAGCATCACCAACCTGTCTTAACCGAATACTCTCTGGTCCAGCTCAGCTAAAAACACCAGATCTGCAGCACGTTAACTGTGTTGCTACCGTTTCATTGTTTGTGGCCGGTAGGCTACCGGCAATGTGATCGTCACCTATCAAACTGACTTTTACAGATAGTATGCAACTATCCTGCTTTTATTTACAAACGTTTGAACTCATCACAGACAGTTGAGAAACACTGGAATGGATATTTGGCATTATTTTAAAAGAACGGGTAACACTGATGTATGAAACTGCTAATTAGATTAATTTCCTTGTTAATCGAAGGTGCCGTTCCAGATCATTCAGGCCCACTTCTTTAACCCCTAACTGTTGACACATGTTATTGTTTCTCCTTCCACAACTCCTACATTACACTACTACCACCTTTATCCTCTCTCCTCCCCGATGCTGAATTAAAAGTGATTACCATTACCACAGCAACACCATACTCTTTGGATTTTTCTGGTAGTCTTAGTGGCGGACACACACACACACACACACACACACACACACACACACACACACACACACACACACACACACACACACACACACGTAATTAAACATGCACACCTTGTCTGATCCTTAGGTCAGGTAGAAAATCAATCAAATGTCAGGCAGATGCTTCCTCTTAATGATTTTGTTCTCTTTCTACAGGCTATGTGCTCTCATTCTTATTTGGAAGTCAAACAGAGGGGTCAAAATACAGGTGAGTGTTTGACAGTGAGCTGTTAAGCTCTTAAGAGCCGATGCAACGCTGTCAAGAGTCCTGACATAACCAAGTATCACAGCAGGATTCTGAGCATGTGGGAGAGCAGATGGAAAAGACTTTAAGGTTTTTCTGACTCAGTATTAAAGGATTACTTACTAATTATTGACAATGACTCCTGGCTTCTTGGTTCAGGGATCTTTAATGATTCAGGTCAGGATTGATTCCCCTACTTTGGAGTGTGAATGCAGGGTTTCGCACATGCCTATGGTGGCTACTACAGTACATGTACCACGATGCAAAGTGTGTGTGTGTGTGTGTGTGTGTGTGTGTGTGTGTGTGTGTGTGTGTGTGTGTGTGTGTGTGTGTGTGTATGTGTGTGTGTGAGAGAGAGAGAGAGAGAGAGAGAGAGAGAGAGAGACTGCATGCGTGCGTGGTTTTCACCAGTAACTTATTTCAACACTGTTTATTTCCTTTTAACACACACCGCACACACATTTTCAAAACACATTTTCATGCACACTGCTCATCTCACACACAATAACACAGTCTACTAGAGTCACATTGTTTAAGAAAGATACCACACAGATGGATACACACATACACTACATGATTCAAGTTCATACACGTACTGAGCTGAAGATGAACTGAAGCGCTAGATTGAGTGATCAGCATATCGTGAAGGATTAAGGCCTGCCTCTCTTAGTTATCCTATTAGTTCTAGACTACGGGGAGGTTCCTTCCTTCCTGTGACACACCGATCTGCTCTCTCCTCTCTCTTTCCATTTGTTTCCATTTGTGTGCATCCTTGCCCCTGAAATGCTTGTTATTAACCTAGCTCTGGGGAGTTTACTCCCCGGAGTCCTTATGTTTCTTTTCCCGCCCAGAATATTCCCTTGGATTAGTGTGGCACCACGATCTTGGTTGGAGCTGTCACTGTGGTCCTACGCTCTGCAATACCCTCAGTGTCCGGCGAGGTTCTACAGTGTCCAGCTGCGTCCTGCCAAGTGTCTGCGTCTTCCTACGCCCACCCATGCTGTGCTGTGCCATGCTACATCTTTTAATGCCCTTCAATGCCCTGTTATGACATGAACTACTACGACTATCATTTGTAGTCACTGTTCCATTATCTTTGTGACTATCACGCCACTGTTCATCAAACCCCCAACCGGCACCGTCAGACACCGCCTACCAAGAGCCTGGGTCTGTCCGAGGTTTCTTCCTAAAAGGGAGTTTTTCCTCGCCACTGTCGCATTAGCCGCTGCTAATGCTTGCTCTTGGGGGAATTACTGGAATTGTTGGGTCTTGGAAAATTATAGAGTGTGGTCTAGACCTACTCTATCTGTAAAGTGTCTCAAGATAACTCTTGTTATGATTTGATACTATAAATAAAATTGAATTGAATTGAATTGAATTGAATTGAATTAGAGACTTGCAGCGGTGGCTGTTACGACACACCATCTCCTGCCACACACACACACACACAGTCACGCTTGTAGTACTTTGTCAGATCACTGTTGTGAGGCAATTGAAAAGTACTGTAAAAGATGTTGCTGCCTCGTTTCCGTCTCAAAAACTGAAATTATTAAATTAAGTTGTGCCATTTTGTTCTGCAGCAAAAAATCTGAAAAGTAAGCAACAGACTTGGTGTGAAAAATGAATTTAAATATAAATTTAAATTTAATTTTCTTTCAGGTTTTGGACCATACATGTGATTCAGATTTGAAGTAATCTCCCCTTTTCTCAGCATATTAGCTGTCACTCAGGGACCTGTCTTGCTTCCAGAAAACTACATATTCAACACCAAACTCTTTTACCTCCAGCTCTGACACTGCGGGTGAGCATGTCAGCCCTCTCCAGATATCTGACAGGTTTGCGGAGGTTGTAGAGAAGCTTGTCTGCAACACTGATGCGCCATCAGTTGAGCTAACCAGACAGACAAACATAAATAGTACTGTAAGAAGCAGTGGTAAAATTAGTGACAGGATTAGCTGACTGTTACCCAACTGGGAGATGGAGATTTTCTACAGGGGGTAAGATGGAGGTGATTAGAAGAAATAAAAAGAGGGGTGTGGCTGCTTCAGAACAAGAGATCTGCATGTGTTGTTGTTTTAGACACTGTGACACATGTCCAGGATTTGTGCCAAGACTCAGCCACTTCTTCTCTGAGTATGCATGTGTATGTGTGTGTGTTTGTTTGTGTGTGTGTATGTGTGTGTGTTTGTGTGTGGGTGTGTGTGTGTGTGTGTGTGTGTGTGTGTGTGTGTGTGTGTGTGTGTGTGTGTGTGTGTGTTTTTCAAGTGTTTCCATCCAGGAGTCTGAGTCACCACCACCAAGATGTCATGGGTGTCCACCTAGCAGAGCCAAATCCAGACTGCAGTCCATTAGCGACTATTACCAAGAAACACAACACAAACAAAGAACACAATACCTGACATGGCAGGCCATTTTAGCACCAATTATCAGCTGACAAAAGCTTTTGTATTTAGTGTTGATGTATTATTTGAGACTTCAATCAAATGCCAGCAGCTCTTAATTGTAGTTATGCAATGGACTAAAAATAGGGTCAGGCTTAAAATGTCAGTTATCAGAAAGGCAGGAAGAGACATGCTGGCTGACAGACAGACATACAGAAATACAAGAAGAAAGATGACGAGGCAAACTTGCTGCACCATTGAACCGACGGTGAAGCTCCAGATCTGCAGAGTGATTGGATCCATCAGTAAGACGGAGACCCTGGAGGCCTAAAAGACTTGCACTGACCATGAAGTGGCTGTAAGAAACATCATCAAGCAGACTAGAAATCTGCCAGATTTTTTGGCAGGTCAACAGGAGAATGAATCTACCCGACTGTCTGACCTCACCTGCTTCCCTCTTTGTCTTTGTTTCTAAACTAAGGTTTGTACTGAATGAGAGACAGAAGCAGAAAAAAATGCTATGAAAGAGCAAGTTTGTGTGTCTGTGTTATGAGGGACAACATCATGATTTTCCACAGATTTGGAATTGGTGCAGCAGTTTGTGCAGGCTGCCAGATGATCACAAAGGCACACAGGAATGTTGGAGGGCAGATGTGACACTGTCACTCCACTCAAGTAGCTGGCAAAGACACGCATATACACATTTGTTTTTAACACTATTTATGGGGCAGGCAAATGCACCAGCTGGTGAAACCCACTCAACGCTCTATTCACTGGGAACATGTGACTGTGGAGGGAAGGAAAGGAGAAAGGGAGGAGGAAGGAGAAATAGAGGGAGGAGCGAGAAAAAGGCACAGGTGGAAGCACTCGGCTTTAGGGATGTGCAGTTAAGCCTTAAATACAAAGTTATCACAGAGTTGAGAGAGCCATTCTGGGCCCTACAAACTCTGCCTATCCACTCCTGCTCCATTTGAACATTTGCGTGGAGGGTTTTGCTTGTTACAAACTAGCTAGTGTGGATAATAAGTGGACTATAAAACTGTATGCATATGAAAGTTCAAATTGTTAAACCTTTACCCCCACTGTGCTGACATGTGCAACTAACCAATGACAAAGAGACCAAACTAAAAACATTTACTTGCTTGCAAAAAGCTGTAAGCTAATGCTAAATATTTGAAAATTGTTATTTGCCAATAAGTTAGCTGCCCAGACTATCCCATTCACACAAGAATCCTGCACAGATCAAAATGGCAGCGCAAGAGCCTTGTTTTTATTCTATTATGTACGACATAAACATTATTTCCTGCCCTTCACTATAAGCACCTATGTCAGGTACTGAACATCATATACGTTTTAGGATATAAAGTTCTATCGAAAACATTTTTTTTATCATGCACATAATGCTTTCTTAACATAATCCTTTCTTATGATGGCTTCTGGCATTAACCACAGAATACCAATCAGTCCCAAATATATTTAATAGGTTTTTATATGAATGCATCATTGAATAAAAATGAACATGACGAACAGATGGTTTTAGGGATGTTACACAGTTACAGTTAAACAGAACATAATGTAGGGTAACAGCTGAATAAACAAGCCAGTCATCCGTATCCATGGTGATTGACGTATTTTACTTATGAAGTGTGGCGAGTGCGTCCCCTGGTTGCCCTGTTTACTTATACCCTCCCCTTCAATGTGCTGTAAGGGCTCTCCACAGTTGCAATGACTTAATGCGGAATTAGAGAGTGTAGTTAAATACAAGTTGGTATAGATCAATGTACAAGCTTTAACATGTAATTGAATGTGTATCACAAATAAGCCAGATTGAGGAAAAGTGGGTACAACTGCAAAGGGAAATTGCAGCTTCTCATTACTAAATAGCTCCTGCAAACCCTCAAACGTCACACACTCTTGATTCAGTATCACTAGGATGTTGAGTTTTAGCAGAAGACAGATTTCAGTGTATTGCTGTTATTCATAAAATCACAAGCTTTGCTAGCAGTAGATGTTTCCTAGTAGAGCAGATAATGTAATAACACAAGCACACAGTCTATAAAGTAAACTATGCCTCTTTATTATCATAAAAAAAAAATTCTAACTACATCCCCCTATCATTTTTGTTGCTATGAATGTGTATAGGGTCAATTGCCAACAACTAACAATTAAACTAATTAGAAAAAATATATACCAATAACCACTTATATAATTACAATTTGGCATATCTAAATAAAATCAACAATTATCATACGCCTTAAGACCTTAGCTAATGTTAGCAATAAATTGCCATTAATCAACGAAACCGTGATTATATTGCAAAAAATGACAATAAGACAATGATGTTATAATTCTTACAGGCCTATGTCCTTGTAGCCCATCATACTGTAGGGACCGAAATAACTGAATAGTAGGTTGATGCTCTCAGTGGAAGCTAATCTGACTTGTTCAATAAGAGCATTGTTGTGGTTCAGCAGGGGGTAACACATGTGCAATGTATTCTAGTATCGCAAGCTGAAACCCAACTCATAAATTCACACTGGACATGACAGCCTTTCTAGCATTCCACACTTTAAACTGAGTGATATATAATAAAGTAGACAGAAAATGACAGTTCCTAGATACATAAGAGTCACTATTCCATGATTTAAAAAAAAATTGCCATCTATAAATATTTGATAAACACAACCAAGAGATGAATCAGCAAGTACACAAATGAAAATAAGCGAAAATAAGCAGCTGGAATTAAAGAAAGGAACAAAAGAGCACCTATCCATGTCTGTGCCTTGTTGATATTTAGCAGAAACACACTGAACACGGTTAGATTTTAAATGAGATGGTGACGATTTGTCATGAAGCACAGCACTGTAGCCATTGGCAGTCCTGCGGTGCAGATACCAAACACAAGAACATACAGTAAGCTCCATGATGCTGCTGCCATCTGCAGGAAAACACCTGCAGAGACACAACTCCAGGAGCAGTCATCTTCCCTGAAGGAAAACAGATGGACTGGAAGAGGGCAAAGGGAGAAAACAAAGCACATAACCTTCACAAACAGACGTACACGCATTAACTTCTAAATTTTAACGAAGACCATGGAGGAACTAATGATGCATGGCTCTTCCAGCTGCAAGAGAATTATGGCTGTGGCACACTTCAATTTGAATACTAATCAATATTGATTATATTCTTATCTAAAGATAAGAAAAAATGGATGGTAAAATAATTATAGGATCGGGTTGACACCAAGTTAAAGACCTTACATGCCTTCAACTATTCCCGGTCTGACCACTAGTGAACAACTTTTTGGGCATATGAGAGTCAAGACAATACAAGTAGTATTGTTTCCAGAAAGCAAAACTATCTGCTGACACACCCCTGTCCTCCAGTAATAGCTCATGAATAAATACTTAAATATTATGGATTTAACACAGAGAAACACAAATCTGAAACAGCACTTACATCTACTAGTTTGGTCTTAAATGAAAAAATCCACCAGAACAACTTTACTCTGATTTCAGGACCGTCTGGATACACAGCTTACAATACTTACAATATGTACTTGTGGATGATAAAGAGGGAAAATGGCCAGAAAAGGCATCTGGCACTCCATATTAAAATACAGTGTGTGGTGTTCACTGTTTGGTCCAGTGACTTCAGAAATGTTGGCTGCATTGAACAGTGTAGACCAGTAGATGGCAGATGCAGACCAGTAAAGCCACATCTACTGTAGGTATGAAACAATATTTCATACAAACTCATAATTTCCACTCATAGTAAGAAATAAAAAAAATGTTCTTCCTACATTTCTTTTTTATGGGACTTACAATGCCCTGCAGGAAAACTAGATACATAATCAGCTAAATACACATTAAATTATACATTCCAATACTACACATTATAGCTTTCACCAGTGCATTACCTCAACTCTAAATAAGTTAGGTTGTTGAAAGTTTGGCACCCACTCCAAATTAATATTTAAAACCATTTCATATCTTGGTAATGACTTCAGACAAATCTTAGCAAAGCAATTATTTGGGTTGACTTTTCTGGCACCAGTTTACGCCTGTCTGCTTTTATATACAGTTAATTATCTCATCTGCAGAAAATACAGCAACAGTGTAATTGAACCATTAGATGATAGATTTGGAGGGTATATGCAAAGATATTTACTGGTCTGTATCGGCCCACAGCTGCATTGCTTCAGATTTAAAGGCTGCTCTTTGCTCTGGGCATCAAAGTGATCTGTCAATCTGTATCAGTTCAGTGTTGTGATGGTGAAGAGCTCAATGGGAATGAGAGGACATGGCGGGATTTTCTACATAGAAGAATGAGAAGATACAGAAAATAAATAAATTAAAACTTCGCACTAATCAAAATTAATCTTTGGCTTCACTGTGGTAAAGTGAAGTCAACAAGTTTTTAGAAACAAAACACTAAATATTAGACTCAAGCCATAACTCTCTTCCACTCTGCATTAAAGCTGCACAACAGACTGATCTCATGAAGTGACGTATGTATGACACGCCAATTCGTATGCCATTTTGGCGTATTATCAAGACGCATACTTGCTTTTAGCACGTTTATCAACGCTGTTTGGCCTCCATTGACTTACATTACCTTGTGATTGCGTGTGAATTTACACTGTAGCGAGTAGTATGAAAGGGCGAAAATCCGCGTAGGGAGGTTGGTCGGGGTGGTGGATGGGTCAAACAAAGGACTTTCACCCAGGAGACCGGGGATCATGTCCTGCGTGTCACGTTTCCTAAACTGAACAGTCGCTTTCTTCTTTTCCTAAACACAACCCGTCCGCTGTATACGGCGCTCAAAATGCATAGAGATAACACGCCACTTGGCGTGTATGTTTACGTCCGCTGTATACAGCATAGACATACACGCGGATAGCTCAAAATGCGTACAGATAACACGCCACTTGACTTAAGAAAGTGGGCATGTATGTTTACGCGAAGTAATGATGTCATGTTGTGCACAAACACTCTCTCTTCTACTGTTCTCAGCTTGTATACCCTGTTGGAGATCCTACGTATTCCCTTGAATGAAGCCAGGGATGAAGCTCCTACTGTATGGAGGATGAAGAAGGAAACCCAAGGCAGACCCAAGGGAGACAAGACTGACACACAAACACTGAGAGATAAGCAAGAGGAATAGATCACTGGGCCATGAGGTCGACAAATAACCCACAGGGGAGATTTTGTGGCTTTCATATTGTTTTTATTACCAGGCAGCAACCAGCAGCAAAGTCGACCAAATCACACTCCTGAACCTCCTTGAAGGCATCAAACATTCTGCGAGTGGCAAAAGGTCTCTGATATTCTTTAAGACCTGTGTCGACGTGAACTCTTGCCATGACCTCGCCTTTGCTACATACTGCTCCACTCCTGTATTACATGTTATCATCTAACACAGGCGTTCTTATATTTCCTCTGTAGCCTGTCTCTCTTCCTCCCGTTTGTCACACCCAACCTCTTGACTCTGTTCTTCCCCCTCCCTCTCTCTCTCTTACTCTCTCCCTGCCTGTCTGAAGGCAGGCAGCAGGTGTTTTGTGACTCGAAGATCAGAGATTCTCAGAGAGACGGAGCCCCTCTGAGCCAGGCTGCCTGTGTAGGAGGAGGAGAGAAAACCTACGCTTCCATTTTCAGAGTCTGTCTTCTTCACTGCAGAAGGACAGAGTGCTAATCCCACCCCCGGACCACAGTCGCACCAGTTCAACACCAGTGCGTCTGTCTTATATCCATGTTACAGTATATGTTCATGTGAGTGAGGAGTCTTTTTGTTAAGAGGCATGTGAGTTACTTGCTGCTGAGTTGAGTTGCCACTAGGTAGGGAGGCAGTGTGGACTAATATGGAAAACGAGGAGGAGAAGAGAGGTAAAGCATAAGAAACAGAAAGTTTTTCATCAGGGCTATTCTGTGCATGACATATGCAGATTTAACATTACAATACACTATGACTTTGCACTGATTATCTCAAACATGTTTTTAAGGTAACCCATTTCCACAGCACCCCACTCTTTGACCTAAAACTAGTTTCAGTGATGCTGACTCAAACACTTCATTACCGCTCCCCCCCTTCTCTCTCTCACTCAGTCGTTTTGTGAATTACACTTTTAGTCTTAGTCTCCATGTAGCTGCAGTGATGATTCCTGTGTTAATGATAGGAACATCTTTCTCCGTCTCACCTTTTCTCTCAGGCCAGCCTGTAAGAGTACTGCGAATGAGCCAATATAAAGAGCATCCTGTGTATCTTACCTTCTTTGATTATGTATTCTAAATATACTGTAAAACATTCATGGAAATGGAATAGCTTTCAACTTGTGGGTGGATGACTAAAAATATGGAGTGCAACATTTATTTCTGTATGACATGTTTCTCCCTCTGAAAACATCTTGCCTGGCCTCCTCTGACTTGCTTCTATGTTTGCTCCGTTTGTTGTTTTAGGAATGTATCCGACACACACAGCTCGTGGTTGTTTCAAACCATATGCACCACCATATGGCTTGTAAGAACAAAAAGGAAAAGAAAACTACTGCATCAGCAGAAAGAAACTTTATCCATGACCATTTTAAAGACATTTTTTAATGTCAAACAAAGAAAATACTAAACATGTGCTTGTTTCTGCCTCTATAATGCATGGAGTTGATTATTTCATTTGAATTAAGTACCATTGGATCGGTGGTCAGGCAAAATTAAAGTCCCTTTGGGCTCTAAATCATGATGGCTACGTTTTGATATTCTTTGGACAAAAATAGTAATTTTGAGAAATAAAGAAATAATTACTTAATGATATCATAAAACAAAGTAATTGTTGATTGCAGCCATACCTCAGACTCCATTAGTCCAGTTCTTTGCCCACCAATGCTATGCTTACAGTGTACAGATTTATGGATCTGTCACAATGTGGGTCACACACTCACACTGAACATGAAAAAAAAACCTCACCAGTTATTTTTACTTTTGCAATTCCAATAAAGTTTCTCCAAACAAGACAACAGCGTTCTTAAAAATGTTGGAAAGTGTTACTTCCTGCAATTCTACTATGGATTGAAAATATGAATGGAAGATGAAGACATGTTCTGTCTTCTGCAGTCCAGACTGCAGTAGCTAAAAGATGGTAATACACTACCCCAATAATATTGAAATACAAATTACAGTTTATGACTGATCTTTTGACAGCAACCATGTGTTAAATCATGATGGCGGAAATACTCAAACTACAAGACAGCTGACGAAAATTTATGACATGCCAGAAATCTATCTGATCGGCCTATAACCAAGTCATTGATCGTTCAGACAATTATTTATTATTTAGCCTTCAAACTTAACATCAAACATCAAATCTGGCCCATTTCTAAAAAAATTGTTGGAGACAACCAATTCAGGTTTGAAATTAGAGGACAAGTTTAGCTTTGTTGTAAGAGTTATTTACTGCTGGAAAGGGGTTCAGGATACTGCTTAAGTTGATATGGACCACACATCCGTGGGTTTTGGCAGGGAATTGGCTTGAGCCCTTTTGGTAACATGTAAGCTACTCTATCCACAGCACCACCCTGGTGCCCATGTATCTAATTTGTGTCTTTCCTCTTCATTGCCAGCCTCTGTTACCCTCATGGCTTTTGGTGAGCCATTAACCAAGAGGCTCAGTCTGTTGTGTTTGATGAGGACAGCTGCTCGGTTAAACAACTCATCTATATCTAAATGATATAATCAGTCCTAATAGAACAGGGACCAATCAGTCCCATTGCTGTCAACCATCAGAGAACAAACGGTCACCTTCACTGTGATTTAGGCACAGTCCACCTGATTGGGAATCCACAGAGAGACTCGCCTGGAGCTATGCAACTGCCTATTAGTGTATGAGACTGTGTATGTTTGTGGCATTAGCTATGCATGAAGTGTCAAGAGTGTTGTTTGTCTTTCAACAAGCTTACAGGAACTTTTCTGCTCAGTTCTGTGCTACAGTGCAGAAATGTGGAGGCTGCAGGGAGTGGATGGGAATTATTGATGGGAAGGTATTTGTGCCTTTCACCCTGAGGGGATAATCCATCAAAAAGTGTCAGTGCAACAGTTATAGAGGCATAAGAGCATCCTGACAGTAGTCTAAGCAGGGTGGTCAGAGTGACACAATAATCCCAAAACAGCCATAAATCCTGTTAGAGTCTCAAATTTACATCTTCCCGATCACTGACAAAGAAAAACAAAAAATGAAAACATTTCAAACACTACTAGTTTCTCCATTTGCGCTCATGTTAGATGTTTCATGAGCCCGATTTGATGCTCACCAATAGCAGCTTTGATCATGACAAGTACAGTGTTTACACTACACTACTATAATCCCTAACACTCCTAATGTAATCCCTCACTTCTCTTGACACCATCTACAGCTTTCTTAAGAAGCTCTCTCCGTCTGTCTCTGCCACTGAACTTTCCACCTCACTCTGTGGGGGTGTCTGTCTAGTGACACTGGTATGATGCAGTGGAAGGTCACTTTATCTGAAACAGAGATCCTGGGGAGTGAAGCAATTGAAAATATTGTTCCTCTCTTCCCAGTCTCTCGTTTTCTGTTTCTGTTTCTCTCACCATGTGGGCAGCGAGCCAAGGGGTGAACCAAGGTGAACTACATCCCACTATAACAACACAGTGATACAAGACTAGACACTCAGCAGACTCTGCAGCACTTAGACAGACCTGACAATGTAAACGCAAACTACACGAACATCTTTCAGAGAATAAAACAATGTTGGAGTTGTACTGATTCCTAGAGGATACTCATCTCTTTGCCTGTAAGGTTTCTTCTAACAAGCTGCTCATCTATCCTCCATCATTGTAAAAACAACTGTTATGAAAGACACAGAGGACAGTGAGTATGTGCGTGCATGTGGGAGTGAATGCTAATGTGAGCATTTGTGTACAGTATGTGTTCTCGCACGATTGTGTACTTGTATGTATGTTTGTGTTAAAGAACAGTAACTCCGTAGAAAGGAGCCTGACTTGGCTAAATCCACACAATCACCCAAAAGCTTATGGGAAATCAGTGGGCGGACAGGTACGGATCGATGACAGGAGGAGGAGGGCGGGTAGGTTGGATTGGGTTCATTCTCTAACACACACTCTCGTTCTCTCTGTCTCTCTCAGGGATTATTTGTCTTCTTCTCTTCAAAATAACTATACCTGTTCTGAGTGGTTAACTTATTTTGAGAGGTGCACGTCTCTCTAAACACCTGAGGTGATCATTATATGTAGATACTGGGGGTTAAATACTGCTCTGGGTAGTGAACAGCCACACTTATTTCTCTCTATTGGGACAACAGTGGTTGCAAGGTTTTAACACAATGTTCAGGAAGGACTAATAAAGAAGGTTTTCTCAAACTCTGAATGTGAGTTTGAACATAAAAAGCATGGCATCAAATATTCTGTCTTTTTATAACTTTTCTCTGTGTAAAATTACTTTATCAAATGTTTAGAACATTTCCGTGCTATGTGATATCATAAATTCTACTCATTCAATCAACACATCATACAAGTGGTATGCCTTTTCAAATGTTTTTAGTGGGAAATTTTTGTAAAAGAAAATGTTTTCATTTGTTGTGGCTGACAAGTTGAGCATGGTATAATTGTGGATTGCAGTGCAATCATGTTAATATGTTGGTTATGGACTCTAAATAACTACAAGTGAACTGTCACAGAAACATATACTTTATCAATGCACTCTGGCCCTCACAAAACAGAGAAGGCATATTGTTCAAATGTATTAAATTCAGTTCTCTCTTGGCGCTCATACGTTAAAAGCAGAATGCAAAGACCGAAATAAAGATCAATTCAATGCGTTATCTACGCCTCATTACTCAAACTCTAACAATACATTTAAGCAGGGTTTATTTCCAGATTAATATCAGAGAGACAGACCCCAATGATCAGCCAGCATACCGTCAAGCACTTAAACCTAAGCAGGCATTTTTTGAATGCATTATCTCACTGGTGATACCCTGAGATGTAAGACAACATAAAAAGAGCAGCTCAATTCCAAAAACACAAAGAGAAGAACAGCTCTTTCTCCTTTCATCAGTCTGTGTGACAGGCCTGTGTATTTAAAGCTTCGCAGAGACAAAAAAACAAACATAAAACAACTCTATGCAGGTCTCGTCAAACCGTGCAGGAGGTAATTAAAAAATGTGTGCTTGTATGTGCATATGTGTGTGCGTCCATGTCTATATTGATAAAATACACCCTCAGTGTCTTTTTTTAGCGACCACTGTTCCACTGTAATGCAGTTTTCTTGTGCAGAACACATATCAGTCACAGACACTCCAAAGAATGTAATGTGTTAAGGGCAAACCAAAAACAAAGTATAACAACAATTCAGGCATTTGCATTGTGACCGCATTGTACTTCAGAGTTTCCTCGAAAACTCAGCCATAACAATAGTGACTGTCAGACCTCTGTTAAAACCGAGATATACTGCTAATTGGTTTTCAAATTAATGTGACACGTAACTAATTGTGATTTACAGTCGCAATCACTGCAAAATAATGTATTGCTGCAAGGGATATTATGAGTTATGCATTGCAAAGACGAATACAGGTCATAGTTAGACTTACACCATCATTGACTAAAACAATGTTATATGCTTTTCTTGAATATACAATTCAAGAAACTGCTACCTTTGACGAGGTCAACACAATTCAAACATTGAGCTGAATTTGATGGAATTACTTTATTATTACTTTGGTTTTCTGCTATTTTCTCTTATTATCCTTTATTTTTAAGGTTATTTGTTGGGCATTTTAGGCCGTTATTCATATAGGACAGCCGAAGACATGAAAGGGGAGAGAGAGGGGGAACGACATGTAGCAAAGGGCCGCAGGACGGAGTCGAAGCTGCGGCCGCTGCGTCAAGAAGTAAACCTCTATTTATGGGCCCCTGCTCTACCAGGTGAGCTACCCAGGCTCCCTTATTCTCCTTTTCTGTCGGCACTTACTTATACCTCCTTTCTGCAATAATCTTCCACTGTTTTCTTCTGAAATATGAACCATGTGCTCTGATCTCCACCTGCTCGCCCTCCTCTTTTATTCTGCACTGGCGACAGAAGAGTGAAGGCAACACGAGGTGAGGCATGCAAGGCAGCAGTGGAGAAAAAGACACTCTCAGGGCTTCACAACTTTTCTTTATCTATAATATATAGTGTGGCTTATATTAAATGCAGCCGTACTGCCCCTTGTCCCCAATTCACTAAGTCTCCTGACTTCACTATGAAGCACTCCTCTGCAGAACCATTTCCATTACAAAATGTACTTTTCCCTGTAAAAAAGCTGGGCTTTAACCCTGCAGTTCTAAAAAAAGATGCTTTAAGGTTTTTCTCTCTTATGTTCATTTATCCATCCCCGTCTTATCGACCCATCTCTGCCAACCAATTTTGTCTAATACACCCACTATCTCTGACTCAATCCTTTCTGTCCCGTCCTTTTCCTTAAGTCTTAAAGTACGGTTTGGAGGGACGGACAAGTACAAGGGAAGAGGAAGATGTAAAGGCAGTGGTGGAGAAAAAAATATGAAAAAGCAGTTAGGAAAGACAGAGTTTCTGCAGGTTTCAACAAGTCAAATGTAAGACTTTTTAAGACCTTTTTAAGACCTTTATGAATTATGAATTAAATTTAAGACCTATATTACAACATTAAAGTACAACGAAATGCAGAGTCATAAAAGTACTTGCAACTAAATGTATTAAAATTGAATAAAAGCGACACAAAGTAATAATAATCTGTACATTTACAGCAAATTATATTTGGACTAGCAAAAGAAAGAACTACAACACCACAGATTAAAAAAAACATTTCAATGAGCAATAGAAGTAGGACATCTATCCAGGTAAGTCAATTGAGAACAAATTCTCATTTGCAACGACGACCTGTCACATTCATACAGTTACAGATTCATACCTGGAATCTACCCAGTACAACCACAGTCTGATCTGCTGCCACTGAGCAGCTCCACTGGAGCGGTTGGGGTTAAGGGCCTTGCTCAAGGGCACCTCAGTGGTGGTAATGAGGGAGGGATTGAACCGGCTTGAACCAAGCTCCCTTCCTTAACCCCTAGGCCAACACTGCCCTTAAGACAACTTAAGACCTGTTTAAAATAATTTAAGACCTAGAACACAATGTGAATTTAAGAAATTTTGATTTTGAAATTTTAGACTTTTTTAGACTTTTTAAGACCCAGCGGAAACCCTGAAAGAGAGACAGAGGAGTGTAATTCACAAAGAGCTGCAAAGATTAACGCTGTTGTGAATTATACACACAATTTGAGCAATCTGTTGCTCTCCTGCTGCCTCTTTCATTCTTAAATTCTTCAACACATACAATACTGTACAAATAAGTTTCTGTTTCTAGGTAGTCACAATAAGACATATTAATATAACTAGATCAGGAGAAATCGCCCTCCTGATTCATGCATGCTCACCCACTCATTCACACACAAAAACAACCTCAAAGGATGAGAGTTTTACTGTATATCACGGTTGATTTAACCAACCTCTGCATTAGCATAGATAGAGGACGGTTAGTTTTCCTGTTTACGCATTTGCACATTGCTTCGTGGAAATCCCAAATACTCTGACAGTCTCCAAACAAGGATGGATGAAGAGAGCTGTCTCTGCAGGAACAACTGATATTTCTATATTGCTGAAGTGACATTTTATGGTCAGGGATGTCCAAGGACAGATGCCCACAGCACCACAGACATTTCATGATATTGGACTACAGTACATAATATAATGGATAGATTGCCATGAAATTTGGTAGGACATTCATGGATCTCAGTCGATATATCCTTCTGACGTTGTTGACCCCTCTTTATATTTCTATGCCACCATAAGGTTGACATTTGTGATTCTGGGTGAAATGTCTCAACACCTATTAAATGGAATGTCATGAAATTCTCTTCACAGACTCATATCCCCCTAAAGTTGAATTGTAATTACTTAACGATGCCTTAAAATGTATTAATTACAGTAATCCAATACCCTGCAAAACTAATAACTTTATCATCTGCCAATCACAATTTCCAAGAGCCAGAGTTGATGCCTTTGTCCAATGTACTGTCTACAACCCAAAGATATTTAGTTTACTATCACATAAGACAAAAAAGCCACAAAGCCTCACAACTAAGTTGAAAATGACTGAGCCTTGAATGAAGAATCCATTATCAAAATGGTTGCAGATTAACCAGGTCACTAAACTAAGCAATACATTGACTAACAGTTTCATCTCTATAATTTACATACTGTATATTCCTGTATCACTTATATTTGTTTGATAATATTTTCTAAATGTGATTCTATGAATTTACAATATAAACATCAGCTTTTAATGGTTTCTTAAAGTCTAATAAAAGGGAGGGTTCAAACATTTAGTGTGTGTGTGTGTGTGTGTGGGGGGGGGGGGGGGGGGGGTATTATTATTTATGTATCTCTCAGGAGAGATTAGTTATATCCAAACACACATGCACCCAAGCCAATACACTCAAAGCTCAACCAAACATGCACACACATTCACACATACAACACTGTGTAAAATTTAAAGCAAAAATGAGGAGGAGAAATGACAGCAGAGAGGGACTTAAGGGAATAAGTGTCATACTTCAGACAGCGAGTACAAACTGTATGTAAAAAAAGAATGTTCTCTTGTAGGGAATGACTCTCTTCCATATATAAAGTATACATAAAGTGTATATATAGTAAGAGTATGCAGAGGTTGTATTAATTAAGTTATTAATAAAAATGCAAAGCCTATGTGAGACACTATAGTCACACTATAACTATAACAATGTGATAGTTAACAAGTACAGAGCATGGATATCACAAAAGCTCTTTGTATGCAGCGTGTAGGTGTGCGGTTCCCTATTTGGGTGTCACAAATATTATAATTTAAAAGGCAGAAAAGAAAGAGCAGAAGTGTGACATTTGAGCACAAAGGCCATTCTGCCACCTACTGTACTACTTTGTGTGTGGGATAGACTTCACCGTCTTGTTACTTTAAAGATCAACTCCCCATGGAGCAGGATCCTGCACACTGACTGTATAGCAGAGCATACTGTAGTGTTGTGTAGGAGGCTATGGAAGGGAATAGAGTTTCTTGTGATGAAACACACCAGCTGTGCATATCCATGTGCATGCATGCACAGTAGGCATTCTCAAAGCTAGTTATAAATCCAGGTAATATGTGAAATACATTCGCCTGGCTCAGGGAGCTTGACATCATACTTAAAACTCACAGTTTATCATTAGCCTGTATACATGTTTTAGCTTTCCTGTAGTAGATGTTACATTATATTTTCCATGGAAATTATTTGGGAAGATACTTTGTTACGCATAAAAGAGATATAAAATACTTATGCGAATTTGTCATGCAAACTCCACAGCCTGCTTGTCTCGAAGAAGTGCAGCACAGAAAGGACAGGGGTGGTTTATGAATGTTTGTCCTGTTGGTCTCAGGCCAACGAGACTACACTCAAATCCCTCAGATCGGTCTATAATCAAGCGTTAAAAGTGCTTGACAGAAAAGCCCTTCGCTATCATCATTGTAATATTCTCAGTAAATATAAAATATTAAGTTTTGATTCCCTAATTAGATATACAGACTTAAGAACAGTTAATTGTTCTTAAAATTGTTAATAATATTGCACCACCCTCAATGAAAACATTCATAGAACTTTATTCTGAACATACGAACAGAGTATTGCACTCCACTGCTCACAGAAATTGTGCTATCCTGAAAAGATCCTCTGCCTTTGCACAGACAGCCTTCTCAATTAAAACCATTAAACAATGGAATCAACTCCCAGGCAGTCTAAAGTTGTCTGTAGATTTGAATAATTTCTCTCGAAACTTAAAGAAATACATTCTTGATAACCAGCTATGTGAGCATCAGCACACTTAAAAGTTTACAAATGTAATATTGAAGTAAATGTTTTTGACTATGTTGTATATATTTTAGGCTGTGATGTGTTTTAGTTTTTTATTTAAACATCTGTTTAGTTTTTAATTAATCTTGTATGTATTTGTTAGTGCTACTGACAGTTATTTGTAATGTAATGTTTTATTATTGTGTGCACCTGCCCGGGGACTGCAGATGGAAACTAGCATTAGCTAAATCTGGTACAAAACATCTTTTCGTAAGATTAATGTATTTTGTACATTGTCCCTGACAAATAAACTAATAAAATAAATAAATAGGAACACGATTATTGCCTTAATGTCTCCATTCAACTTCAGAAAACTTCCAATAACAATAATGTCTAGGGTTTTTAAGAGATAAAAGGAGGAGCTAGAAGTTTGGCCATTTTTGTCGCACATAATAAAACAGGTGTTTTTAATCATATTATGACTAAAGCAGCTGATAAACCTGTAGCCAGCTCAATCTCTATCTACCAAACTTCCTATTAATGTTAATGAAATCACCTCCAGGTGTTTTCATTTTCAAATCCCATTTATCCCTTATCTAACCCCAGAAAGATTTCAGCTCTCAGATACTCCGGAGAACTGGAAGCCAGAGCTCTGCAGCAGCTCAGCAGGTGTTCAATAATGAAGCTAACTTGCCTCCAAGCTGTTGGCTGCAGCTGTATTGGCCTTTATCGAGGGCTAGTAAGGGGTACAGCTCCTCTGTCGTGTTGGTTTTCTGTCGGATTGAGTCTTCTGTTCAGAGGGGCATTAAGGTATGATGAAGTGGGTCACACACTTCAACTCTCAAAGCCATCGGCCAGCTCAAATCAAAGCCCAGGTGACTTTATGCCAAGCTATATATCAGTATGTCTGTGTTTGCTTAGGAGCAGACTGTCTGCCCGTTACTGAGGGGCTGCTGCTCTGTTGTTTATATTGCCCCCTCCCTCATCACACAAGGTTAATTGTTGAGATAACCTTTATTCAAGCAAACATCTCAAAGACATTACAAGCCTGGCAACCCCCATCAGTATGGTAAGGACATTTATACACACGTGTGTTTGTTTAGAGAGCTGACACCATCCTAATCTCAGAGTTTGTTATGAAACCATGAAACGGTCCAATACATGGAATTAGATTGTGTGATGTGTCGGCCAGTCAAAGTATTAAATGCCGCTGGATTTTTGCTAGCTGGCTTATGTGTGTTGCTGTTTAGATGGTTCTCTTAATATTAGGCTGAATAAAGCGATTGTTGATGAAAGAATTAACACCATGTGCCCATGTGAACATATTTGCATGTCAAAGAAACAACATGAATAATAAAACAAAAGATAGCCACTTGATAACAAAATGTAGAAAGAAAAAGCACGAACTCTCAGCATGCCTCTGGTGTTCGGGTAATTTGAAAGTGACGTGGAGAGCAGCATAAACAAAGGCAATATTGTCAGCTACACCACCCCCACTACCTGTTAAGCTCAAGATTATTAGAAAAGGCCAGAGTACAGCAAGAGTGATGAGGAACTGTCAGAGGTTTGTGTGGGCTTAATTAGGCAGGTCTGGGCAAGTGTCTGAAAAAAAATCTTGAGAGACAGTCCAATTACTAACTTCAGTTGAGGCTAAAAGTTGGGCTTTTTTTAAAAAGGCAATCTGTTCCATCCTGCTGAACACACTAAAGCTGAACATTAAAGCTGCATTTAGCAACTTTTGGCTACTAGGGGGCAGTAAATCCTCCCAAAAAAGGCTGACGAACACAAAACATTGACAAAACACATCCAGCAGTACGCATCCCACTGTAGACTACCTGCTTAGCACCAAACAGCAGTGCAGTGGAGCGTTTAGCAGCTAAAAAAATCACATATTTCTCTCAGGAGTCAGATTTTAAGGGAGACTGAATATTGGACTTAAATTTGCAGACACAACTCCAAATTAATGATACTTGCCATATCAACTGTATACGGTGATAATATGTTGAGTTTACAGTTTGTTGTGCTGCCCCCTAGTGGCAAAGAAATAATGCAGGTTTAAATATCTGGGTCTGTAGAGTGTAGGTGTTGTTGGAAAGGTAGTTGCACATTGGTTTATCAGAGCTTTGGTGCTAAATACAGCTCTGCTACAGCTGGAACAAGCTTGATAGAGCTGCAGAGTTGTAATTCTCAGTTCTCAATTTACACACAGTCATATGATTGAAGTCATGTAATTCAATGTTAATATGAATATTTTGACTAATGCAGCATTATGTTGGTTCTGTCAGAGCATGCACTAGTCACATCTGATCAGCATCAGCTGACTTTTATATTTACAAACACATTTAAATAAGTCACCATGAAGCCTATGAGGAGACCATTATAATCTGACAAACTCTCAATCACTCATTAATACAACTCCTGCTGTGCTGATGTTTTTCGTGCCAAGAGTGTCAATAAAGACAGGGAAGAGATCCACCAGAGACCGTCTAACAATGTTGAAGGTCGAGGAAGGAAAGATAACATTTTATTTACTGTATATGGAAATAAATGGTAAAAAGTGGGATTTATCTGAAAGGTCAGGGAGCAACCAGGACTGCTCTCTTTTCATGTGGGCATATAAAAGTAAACAAGTAATAAGCATGTTTTAAATTATTAAATTATAAACCAATAACAAGGCAAAATGTCCGCTGCAGAAGTTGTGATCCAAATAAACTAATTCAATCCAAATTTCTTTGCCAGAGTCATCTCCATTAATGGCTAGAACCTCTGGCCTGTTAAACAAACCAGCACATGTGCTTGTGTCGTAAAGTGTAGCCAGGCAGCTAGTGTTTTCTTATTTTTATTGTATATAGTGTGGTGTTTTGCTTTTGTTTGTGTTTTTGCTTGCCTGGGACAGACACTGAAGACTCCTCTTAACACACCTTAGGCACATCTCCTAATCAGGGGAGATGCTGGATTGGCATGAGGACGCTCTCCAAACACACCGGTAGCGCATCTACTAATGAGGTGAGATAGGAGCTACATAGGTGTTCTGAGGCTGAGAACACGGGAATGGACATGTGGAAGAGACCTGAGGTGGAGCGGGGCTAGTGGGCGGTCAGGAACTGCGGATGCACTATTGGGTGGGCAAGACGACGTGCAGTGGCTGGCTTGGACAGCGGAGCTGGACAGAGGACAGGACCTGAAGTGGTGCTGGTCTAGATGGCGGTCGACACCTGTGGTCGGGACCTGCGGAGACGCCCTTTGGGGGTGCAGGACGCACGGTGAGACATGCAATAGACAGCGGAGCTGGACCCAGGATAAAGGGGCAGGCTGTCAGACAGCAAGGAGTACGCCTGGCCACCGGTACTGCACAGACCAGGAAGAGTCGGCAGGACGATACAAGTGCCACTGTCCCCCGTCCCCGTGTGACAGGGTAAAGACTGCAGTCCCTCTAAAATAAACAGACAGCTGTTTTAACTGTCTGTCTAAAACAAGAATGTGCATTTGCTGCTAGTAAAATGAAAGCCATATAAAGGCCATTTTAAAACTAAAACCAACATGTGTGTGTGTGTGTGTGTGTGTGTGTGTGTGTGTGTGTGTGTGTGTGTGTGTGTGTGTGTGTGTGTGAATTTTAAAGGACCTAAAATGTCTACTTTGTGACACTCGTTCTGGCTGCCAGAGTTGTCTCTATTCCTCCTTCTTTATGCTCATTTCAAAGTAGTCCTTAGGAGAGAAGTAACTAAAGATAATTGGCTCATATACACAGGGGGCAACCATCAGGCAGTTTTACTTACACACACACACAGTACAGGTGGTTCATTAAGGTGCTTAAGTGAGTGAGGAGAATGGGGGAATAGAGAGTGGCTGTAGTCATTAACAGCCACAGGCAGGTGGCATTATGGAGTCTAGCAAAGCGAGCATCTAATGACAGTGTAAAGGGGAAAGAGCCAGCTTAAAGGAGTCGAACAATATTTCCTCTTAAATATTGTTATTTTGCCTCTGAAGTTCACACAACTTGCAGCCATGAAATTTGGATGAGCTTCATGTGTGTGTGCATGTGTCATTGTTTGTGTGGCTTTTTGTGCATGCATGTGAGCTGGAATTATTTAAGAGTGTGTGTGAAGCATGCCAAATCATTGTCCTCCTTCTCTTTTAGTGTGGGGAAAGACGGACCTCTAGATCCCCGATCCGAACCACAGCTGGCGGAGGGCGATAAGACAAACAAGCTCCCCCATCAGGACGCAGCTGAATAGGAGCAGAGGAGGAGAAGATGGGATGAGAGTATGGGGAGGAGAGGGGGGAGGTGAACGGCAGAGAAATGTCACAGTTTTATAAGACCCACACAGGGAAGTGTCTAGGCACATGGCTGTGTGTATGTGTGCATGTGGGCGTGAGTTTGAAATTTCATATTGGGCCATTAACCGATGCCATTACTGCACCTTATTTCCCATCTGGCTATAACTTTTTCAAAGTGATATACTCAAAATGCCAAACTTTAGCAAGGTCAGAAATACACAGTCAATGACAGAAAAAAGAAAGACTGGCAAGAAAAATACCTATTTGTAAGTGGAACAATTTACGTGTGACTCGCAGCTAGGAGTCTTCAACGAGAACTGGCCTATTATGTACTGAATAGCACATCCTAAGAAAAACAGCTTTGGCTGCAAAAGTACAATGCAGGAGTTCATTTGAAGTTCAGCTTGACAGTCTGACAATTTCAACGAAAGTGAAAACTCTACTTGCTTCATTTTGTTTCATACAATTTCCTCATGGGTGGTTATTAAAGTTATGATGGCCTTCCGTGCATTATCGCTGTCAAACAACCATTTTAAAGGTGAATGTGTTTTCAGGATGATAAAGGTGAACTCTGGCTGAGTAAAGGGGAGGGGATGATGCTGGATATGCATGGTATTAAGAAATCTTTCGACAGCGATGGTACAAATTGCCTGCAAAAATGTGTTCTGTGTTTATGTGTGTACAACTCAGTATATCTGACTGCACCATAGCGTATCACTTTCATCCATAATACAATTTGAAAGTGCTCTCACTTGAGTAAGTTGAGTGGAAACCTATACTTTGACACTGACACAGTGGCTGTCTTCTTGTGACAGAAAACAGTCTTTGTTGTGCCGGCTGAGAGCGAGAGGCTGATAAAGGAGGTGAGGAGGAGAACAGAGGCGAGGGGATTATTGTCAAAGCTTTCTTGTCATCACTGCCATAATGCAGGTCACAAATTCAGCAGAGAAGAGAGGCATGCTAGAGGAGAAGGGAGGAAGAGGGGAGAAGGATTTCCTTTCATTTGACTAACAAATGAGACAAAAGGTGTCATCAGCATTACAGAGGATCCTCAAATATACATAATTTTATTTTCGTGCCAAGAGAGAGCATTGACCAGCATCTTTCTATATTCTGTCCTTCTCAATGTCTGAGACACACACACACACACACACACACACACACACACACACACACACACACACACACACACACTAAATGTTTGAACCCTCCCTTTTATTAACTGTTAGACTTTAAGAAACCTTTAAAAGCTGATGTTTATATTGTAACTTCATAGAATCACACATATCCATGTGCTGTACTTGTTAACTATCACATTGTTTTAGTTATAATGTGACTATAGTGTCTCACATAGGCTTTGCATTTTTATTAATAACTTAATTAATACAACCTCTGTATACTCTTACTATATATACACTTTATGTATACTTTATATGTGGAAGAGAGTCATTCCCTACAAGAGAACATTCTTTTTTACAGTCTGTACTCGCTGTCTGAAGTATGACACTTATTCCCTTAAGTCCATCTCTGCTGTCATTTCTCCTCCTCATTTTTGCATCAAATTTTACACACAGTGTTGTATGTGTGAATGTGTGTGCATGTTTGGTTGAGATTTGAGTGTATTGGCTTGGGTGCATGTGTGTTTGGATAGAACTAATCTTTCCTGAGAGATACAGAAAATAGTAGACGCACAGAAAATAATAGACACACACACACACACACACACATACACACACACACTTAAAGTGCCAATTTAGAGATCCTGCCTTTCAATGCTGAGGTATTTATGCACTTTCCAAAGACTGCTTCACCATAATACGTAATTTCTTTTGTCTGGTCAACCGTGGTGACCAATAAGGCATGGTTACCCGAACCGAGCCCGACGGGTCCCGACGGTACCTGACGGGCTGGGCCAGGTTCGGACAGATTTAGAAATTATGGTCGGGTTCGGGTCGGGCTCGGTCACATCAGCGCGATAAGGCATTTGTTGTAAAATGGTGCTGCGGCTCCTTTAAGAGAGCTCAGTGCGTGTGTAAAGTGGGCAGAAGAGAGATAGAGAAAGAGGAAGCAGACGTGTAGATGCGACCGGAGCAGAGTTGGTGGAATAAGTTTAAGTTTTGTAGCCAACAGTATGTGCGGTGTCCGAGATAAACCCCAGACTGAAAGCCAAGTTCATTCATTTGCTCACCAGAAATGGGATATAACCCTAACGTTATATGACGTCGGCCCTGGAGGTAACCAGTCTCCCCTGGTTTTCTGATCATGGTCAGAAACGAAGCAATCAGGAAAGGTTAGCACATTGAACATTTTAAACAGCTTAGTGCTAATGCGCTCATCTGTTGACATTTCCGAATGCCTTCCTATAGTTGCTTAATAAAAGCTTTCCACACAAACAAACGTACATGTGTTATTAGTATGAGAAAAAAAATAGATTTTAACTGTGTCGGGCTCGGGTCGGGCTCGGACACAAATTTCTTAATGCCTATCGGTTTTCGGGCCAGGTTCGGTCACGGCTCTGTCGGACGCGGGCCGGGCTCGGACAGAAAAATTCAGCCCGATCCGGACTCTAGTGACCATCATGCTAACTACCAGATTTTTCTCTTGTATTTATTACAGAAAGAACTGTTGATACTGCAATGCAAGACACATTAAAGGCATCAGCTCCTTTGTGTCACATACATTTTCCTTGGAGAGATATCTGGAAAGTTTTATTCATATGAAAAGTTAATTTAATTATTTAATATAAAATTATTGTGGTAAATCATGAATATTTTTATTATTATTATTGTGTCATGCATACAATAAAATATGCTCAGCCCACACGGGCTTACAAGACACCATTACCTACGACAAAAGACCAGATGCCAAAGTAACCACATACCCTAAGCAAATAAACCTTCTAGTCTTTTTTGCCAAGCTTTAGAAACAAAAGTCGCCAACTAAATATTAAATTTAATCAACCACTCCAATTGGTCATCATCCGTGCACCAGAACATTTCAGGATTTTGGACAGACATTTCATGTAAGATTGGTGTTCTTAACTCATCATAATACGGACAATACAGAAGAAAATGTGATTCGTTCTCAACTTCTCCTAGTTCTCATACAACCTTTTATCTTCTTGGATGTTTTTGAATCTACCTACTTCAAGGGCAAGGGGAAGGATTCTTGTTCTCAACTGAGTCACATCTTGCAAATAACTTACTTCTGATTGTGTACATGCTGCAAGTGAACAGAGTCTGCTGTTTTAGATCCTTTAAAACCCCAAATCCCAGAGGCATAAGTTAATATGGGGGAAACGCATGCATCATAAAGTTGTGAATAAGTAGAGTACCCAAGGTCTTTACATACTTTAAGTTTGTCAACAACAGACCCTAATGCTCATTCAGCTGATTCGGCAAGGGTTTTAACACCAGCTTCATATAATACTGAATTGTACTACAACACAATATTAAGACTATACTTAGTTTTACATGGTTACTGATGTTAGTATGCACTTTAGAGAAAGAACAGCATCATGCATATTCAATAATGAGCAGTGGGAGCGGGGCCCATCAGCAGGCTTTGTTCAGCTCTTCTTATATCAAAGTTTGAGCTTTTAAAAACCACAAAGTACCAATCATTGCTTATTAGAGCAGAGCAGCAGCACAATCCTCATTGTTCCATTCTATCTTAAGACCGCCTGTCTAACTCAAAGTTAAGTGAAGAGCAGCGCAGAAGGTTGTAAAAAACGGAGACATAAAGGGACCAATTCATCTCTGTGAAGGCACAGCAATGTAGGCGAAGCAGACTTGCGAAAGAGAAACACACCTGTCTGTGTTTCTCTGGCTCTGTTGAAGGCATACCCCCCCCCCCCCCCCCCCCCACACACACACACACACACACACACACACAGTCTGTCACAGGCTTTCCTTGATGTGTGTTTCCCTCTGTCACTTTCTCCCTTAAAACACAAAAGAAAGCAGGAGATGGAGAACCGAGGAACAGGAAGGAGCACAGTTTCCCTGCATCACAGATGGAGCACAGTATGTGTTTGTAACTCAGGGGCACAAACACACAAAACTCTCACACATATAACACATGCAGTCTTTCCTTAGACTAAAATTGGATGCATACACCAATGTCATTTATATCTAATGTAAGCTCGCCATAAAGATTTTACAGAAAACATTCCTCCAAGGACCAAAGTAGAGGGACCAAGGTTGGGAGTAAGACACATCCAGAACTGACAGTACACTGTGCTGTATATTAGCAGCTGCCCAAGTACATTGTGACCCACTTTACCAATTCAGGTTCATAATGACACATTATCTAGTTGTCTCCAAATCCCCAAAACCAACAGACATACATTAATTGTTGTGTGGGAGAAGGAAGAACAGAAGAAAACAAGTGAAAATACTAATAATAAAATGATGTATTTCCGGTGTCCTGTACCCATGTTAATAACTCAGCAGTAAGCATATCAGCAGAGGTTGACATGCTGAAATGTTTCAACAACATGACATTATCATTAGCTTTCTGAAGTAGTATAAGGAAGTGAATCTTCCGTCATTGAGTCATGTAGCTGCAAGTTAGTAGACTAGACAGGATTATCCTGCTATTTTTTGGATGTTGTGTTCCATAAAAAAAGACACAGAATGACTTGTTCATGGACACCTGTACAATTTCATGCAATAACCAACCCCATCCACTCTGTCAAGCCTTAGTAATACTGCATTTTATCCAAGGACAAAATGAAAGAGGTAAACACATTTCCCATAGGCATTATGCTGACATAAAACCAGACTAAGAGGCAGGCGAGTGATGACAGAGGTTCTTTTCTAGCTGCTTGGAGGTGCTGACAGAGAGCAGCTGTGGCATTATAGTTCTGAATCAACAGATCATCGGGCATCAGTCTCACCTCTGTGTTTGTGTGTGTGTGTGTGTGTGTGTGTGTGTGTGTGTGTGTGTGTGTGTGTGTGTGTGTGTGTGTGTGTGAGTGTGTCACTTGACTGACAGATGGAACCTACTCTCTAAAAGGATGCTGCATTAGTCCATTTGATTTGGCTTAACAGCCTGGAAAATCTGTTAAATAATAAAGAAACAGGAGATACAAGACCCGATGAGATTGGTGCCTGCCAAGTTTGAAGTTATTTCATTTTCGTCAAACAATTGACCTACAGGGTCGTATTTGAGCTTATTACATTGCTGTTGCCTGCACTCTATGTGTTTGTGTGGATGTGTGTGTTTTTGTCTGGCTGCTTGCCCTGATCACATTTAACTGCATGTTAGATTGTTTTTTTTTCTATAAGTCTTTGATAGAAATAGGAGAGGTTCACAGAAAAAAAGGATCTGAGACCTAGTCTCTGTTTTCAGTTTTATACCGCAATCACTATCACAGAGAGGGACATCTAAGAGGGCCTCTAGAGATGACTTCTTTCGTCTTCTACTCTTTCTTGGTCTCTCATAAACCATGAATCTTTGATCTGCTTCACACTAAGCTCAAAGATGTTTTTAGCATATGGCCAGGAATTGAAAATTAAACACACATTCAAAAGGGGCATATTGAATAAGCCAATGTTTCTCAATGTGCTGTAATATTCAAAGTTATTCACATGAATGTGCTGCACATGAAAGCTCCTGCTCAATCATCAAAGACATGATCACCATCCTGCTTGACTGTTTGACCTGCTGCCCTCTGGCAGGCACTACAGGTCAGTCAGGACCAGGACAAACAGACTCAGGAACAGCTTCTTTCCACAAGCCATCACCACACTGAACACACACACACACTTACTAGCACCCCCCGCACGCACGCACACACACACACACACACACACACACACACACACACACACACACACACACACACACATTCACACCTTCACATACGGACCATGTGCAATAACTAGTACTTTCAGTGTGTATATTTATTTATATTTTTGTGTATATATTTATTTCTAATTCTGTGTGTATATACATTTTGTGTGTATATTTATTTCTAATTTGTTGTTCTACTATTTATTTCTTGTCTTTTAGATTTATAATACTGGGTGAACTGCTGCTAAAACTTTCGTTTTTTGTACAATGACAATAAATCTTCTGATTCTGATTTTGAACTCAGATGAGGTTATTCAGCAAACATGACAATCATTCTCACAGGTTGAACAAAAGAGTAACCTGATTAGTAGACATATAGGGCTGGATCCGAATATTCAAATATCCTTTAGATGGGTAGGTATTCGATTTCCAATTTTTTTAATGTGTATGCAGGCTGAAAGTCACTGTGGTGTTTTGTAGGGATTAAGCTGCTAGCTAAATGTCCGCTACAAGCAAGCAGTCTGATGTGTGTAGAGGTCTGTATGGTTATACTGTAGCAGCCTGGTGTCGTTTTCAGGCGATTTGATAGTTGTGAAGTTGAGTCTGATTCAACTTTTGGACGATCATTTTATTGTTGACCGGCTATCAGACTCGTCCGTCCGTATTGTGCGTGCGAATCCCATGACGTTAACAGGAAACATCACTGGCAATCGCTGCTACAAAAAAGTTTTAAACACTATGAAGGTAAAAAACGAAACACAAGCACTGAACTGCCCAGGATGACTGTGTCCTGCAACGACAAAGCAGTTGCTTCATCTCTCGCTTCGTCTCTTTTGTTTCTATCTTTTTACATGAAATAAAGCTGCCTTCAGGTTCGGTCGGAAATGTTGGTTTCCCCTGCCGCTGCCGCCGAAGCTTCAAATATTCACTGTTGAAAAGCACCGAAGCTTCGAAGCTCAAAAAATGGTATTCAGTACAGCCCTAGAACATATGCATGTGTATCATTATATTAACATGTAATCTCAAAGATTTGTTTGTCTGTGATTGTTTTCGCAGATTTCTCACATTGGCCCTCTCCACTATTACCAGACTAAAGGGTTAAAAATTCATAAGTTTGAAATGATAATAAAGGGCGGATTGTTACATTAGAAATTATTCACTGAGGAAATATCCCAGATGGCCTGTCTATACTGTATATACTTTATGTTCTTTAAGACTGACTCATCTCTTGCAGATAACATCTGACAGGCAGAAAGACATGTTTCGCTTCTTTAACTGTACTACCTTAATCTGAGTTCACCCTGCCGCCCGCACTGAGCTGAAGGGCTAATATGAATAAATCTCCCTTGGTGACAAACAATATATATATATATATATATATACACACACACACACATTATTTTCCATTACTGTGCCCAGTGCACTCATGACTTGTGTCCACCCAGGCATGAGAGCTGGGGCTGAAACTATTAATTTTACATCAACTTTAATGACCTTTTCCACCTCCGACGAGAAGAGGAGAAGAGAGGAGAAGAGAAGAGAGGGTCAAGTAGGAAAAAATCATCACTGATACTGCCTATCATTCATAAAAGCATGTAGAGGAGGAAAACTAAGGAGGGTGTAAAGTGAAGGTGAGAGAAGAGCTGAGAAGAACCTGTAATAAGCCTCTGCCTCCCGCTTGTCAAACTGTAATGACTCCCTAATGTCAAGATCTACTCAGGAATATCAATGAGATAGTACTGTACTACACAGACACTCCTTCAAGACATTCACAAAAGCGCACACAACATTCAAGATGTTTCCCTGTACTGCTTAAAGATTGCCTGACATCCAAATGCAACTACTGCTACCACGCACTAAACAAGTACCATTTAAGCACAACTTAAATACAGTAAGGTGTAATAAAATGCTAGATGCTTATAAGTTGGTGTTTGATTAACGAATCTTAAACCAGGAATAAATTGATTTATGCATTGCCTACCGATTCAGCATAAGCGTATATGTAATGTAAGTATATGTAAGTAATATGTATCTGGTGTGGCCTACTTACTTTTGCATAGCTTTCACAATCTACTTGCTCCAAATATTGGAGGTCCCAATATCGAACTATAAAGTTGATAAACTCAAATTATTAATATGACAGGGATGCAAGTTTAAGGAGATTCTGACAAGTGAAAATGAAACGCCCCAATCAGAGAAGAGTCATCTGTCTGTTTCGTTTACAGTAACTGCAAAACACACAGTCTGCTCTCAGAAAGAAGCATCTTATGGTAACCCTGACCCAAACAATATTTGGCTGAATACAGATACCAGCAAAGATACCTCATAGCCAAGGATAATTTGGGCCTTTTGGCAAGTTACTTATAGAATTATAGCTACAGCTGATATGATCTGCTGCTTAATGTTGTATATATTACTCTTTAATAATAACAAAAAAAGAGTAAGGAGAGATAAAGCGATTGGTCAGCCTCAGAGATTAGAAAATCCAGGTATTTTATTAACCTTGGGGTTTATCATAATTTTATATAATTGGAATGCAACATTGAATCCGCTCATTGAATCCAAATCCTTTCTAATCACTTATCAATTAGGATTAACTTTCAAAATTACATTTTACAAGTAACTAAGGTTATGAATAACCAAACCTTAAAGATCTGTAATGACCTTCAGTTTAGTTTAGTTAGTGCTGTGAAGTTTTGAGTGGTAGAGTAGCCTAAATAATGTTGACAAACTGTAGCTACAATGTGAAAATGAAATGAGCAGTAGAGGATATGACGTGTTGATTAAATATACATCAGTGTTTCCCATACATAGAGTAGGTTCTACTTGGCAACCCCGTCTAGGTAAATTGAGACCAGCCCAGGTAGCTAAAATCTGAATTATATTTTCCAATCAACAATGTATTTTTTACACCACACACAGACCATCAGACTCCAGCCCCTCCCCCTCTTGAAGTTGTGCTCCGCCTGCATGACACACAGCTCCAACGCTTCACTCAGAGGCTATCGTCAGTAGTAGCATGCTGCTGCTGGTCTTGCCATGGGACTGTAGTAATACACCGTAGACTCGCCGCAGCCACACCTCTGTGAAAGCTCCCTGAACGTAATTTATCAGAGTCTGGTTGTTACCCCTCTCCGTGGCAGTCTGCTCCACTCCATGTCTTTATAATGGAGTTAACTGGAGCTGATCGGAGCTGACTGCTAACCGAAGCCAATCATTGCTAACTAAGCCTTCAGTTGTTCTCCATGCCTCAGTACATTTAAAACAATGGATAATCAGACCAATTTTGTTATAGGCTCATGATCAATGCATTGTCATTATCATTAAGTTGGCTATAAAAGTTTTAAACTACAATTCAGAGTTGTTTAAATGACAGAAATCTGTTGAGATAAGACCTTAATAAATGCAACACAGACATATATAGTACAAAACAGCATGTTTAGTAAAAACGAACAATGATCCATAACAAACAAAATAAACAATAATGAACTTTACATAGCCTTAGTCTTATATGATTTAACAGAAGTTAGGAGGAGACAGTGTAGAGATTTATAATAACATAACTGTCTGTATGGATCACAGTATAGTTTTAAGGTTAAGTTAAGTTGTTAATATATAACATTTAGAGCTGGGTAATCAGGTATTTGATCTGCTGAACCATAACATTTGACAAACCAACCAGATTTAATTGACAAAGCACATCAAAGGCTACACTTCATCTGTATCATCTTTTAGCCTGATTTGTTTAATATGTAAATATTTTTTTCTTTCTAAATTATCTGTTAATGTTGTAATCATTGTTTTCAATAAATAGTTCATAAACCTGTTTGATTAGTTTATTACTGTACCCAGCCATCACACGCCGCACCATCGCATCCTGCACCACCCACCACCATAAGTAAATTCTCAACCTGTGGGAAACACTGGATATCTCATTAAAATGACAGGTGCTGCCTACTTATGTACTTTTCACAAGCTACTTGCTTCAAATACTGGAGGTTCCAGTCCACAACGATTAATTTGATAAGCTTGATTCATTTTTATGGATAAAAGAGATTACTTATGTTACAGGATACTGAGTGAGCTGTTATGCCATTACTTCTACAAAGTAGGACAGTATAGGAATTCACTGTCACAGCCTTGACACAGTATATCACATGCATACAGATATCCACTACAGTAAATAAGAATATAATTGGAATGTTAACACATTGTGAGAACCTTCCAGGCATATTAATGCACATACAAGTGAAACTTTAATTAACTGGCTCAATCCCCAAACTGTGCTTAATCTGCTCAGTGAGTCAGGAGCACAATTATTAAGTCTCCTTTGATGCCAAAATCCAGCAGAGCCTCTCTCAGTCATGAACATACAGGAAGGAAACAACAGGCCCATATTTCAGTGCATGATTTTTTCTACTGGCCTCATTAATAATCGTTAGGCCTACCCCCTTAATAACTTTCTCTGAGTGTGCATCAGAATGTGCACACTGTGTCTCCTTAATTCATCCTCATTAGAAGCAAACATCTTGTGCTGGAAAAAAAGAGATGGCGACTGAAACAACAACCTTCAGAAAGATGCTCTTCAGTATACTTTTCATTATTGCTTTTATATTAACATTTAACATTTACACTGATTAATGATTGTAATCTTACTTTCACTTTCCTACAAAAAATTAGCACTGATTCAATTATGTTACTGTCTGTACTATAATATTTGACTCAATAAAAAAAAAAATTAAAGAAATATTATTTACACTGCTGCTCAATAAGCTGTGGATGTCAGTCATCACACTTGGTCATGCATGGCAGACGCATCAAATACAGAGAAAGCCTTTTCAGTCAGCGTTTTATCTTTTATATGTTTCATAAATACAAAAGTAACGCACGCCCTTCAAGTTTATCCTGTTGTTTGTTTTCATGTCCACCTGTCTACCTTAAGCTCCTCAAAATGTTTGGAAAAAATAAATACCTGGTGCTGATTGAGAATTGGACTGACTTTATTTTCTCCAGGGCAGAGATAAGACCAAGCTGTCAGGAAGACTGACAACCCGGCCCCAGCAGGTCGCCGCTGAGGATGGCCCCACACTGTGCGACAGGTTTGGTAGCCACAGATAAAATTGCAGGTCAGGTGAAAGAGACTTACTGTATAAGTTAAGTTCATAAGTTATGAAAGAAAATGTCTTAAGCATCCCACACATTCAATAAATTGTTTTGTAAGAAGGTTAGTAGGTGGAGTGTATGAACTATATGAGTGTCTCCAGTCAGTCATCTGAAGTTTAGAAACGGGATTTCTGCGAGCTTTTAGAGTCTCTTGCCTACAACGGAAAACGGTTCTTTTTCTCCGGCCCTCTGCCTCCTCTCCACGGCGTGGGCCGTTTTAGCCGTTCTCTTAGCCTCAACACCTGGCTTCAATCTGCCTGTACAGCCTGTTTTTTCTTTCATTGACAATTTTAACCTCTTCTGGAAACGCCCAGCTTTCTTCCGTGGTGATGGCATACACTGCAATGGCCTTGGCTCACGTATTTTAACCGACAACCTTTTCTACATAGTTAGGAATTCATATCCAGTCTGACTGTCTATCAGGTGTGCTCACTTACCCCCTGCCACTTTTGGTCTCTAATTGTCAAACTCTCCTTCCCCTACGAGCCCTTCTAACGCCCCCTTGCAGTTGAAAATATTAACTACTACCACCACTTTTTCTCAGGACATTGAAAACAGTGTTAATCCCCCTACTGCCAGCCATTGGCAATAACATGTCCTCTGCTATATTCTCCTATTCAGACTATTTTAACAGTGAGGTCTTCGCTCCCTGGGAAGCATACCAGCAGATCAGTGTCCAGGTATCTGCGCCCGCTGGCCCGGGCTTCTGCTGTGCCTAGCAGTGGGTCCATGCCTCTCAGGTTGGCGCTGATAAATGCTCATTCCATCACCAACAAGTCTTTTATCCTGAATTATTTATTTATTGACAAATGCCTTGATTTCTTTTTCCTGACTGAGACTTGACAGAGAAACATGGAATTGGGAACTCTAATTGAACTTTGTCCACCAGACTGTTGTTTTATCAGTACTCCCAGGACCTCAAACCGGGGTGGTGGGCTTGTGGTTGTGTATAAAAACTGCTTTCAAAGTCAGACAGTAACAATTGGGTTTTTTCCTCATTTGAACTACAGGTGACCAAAGTTGGTAGTTCAAATCCGTTTTATTGTGTTTTAATTTACTGTTTGAACCCCCTGGTTCAAACAGTTCCTTTTATTTCTGAATTCAGTGATCTTTTGTCCTCCATTATTGGGTAGGAAGAAGTCATTATGGTTGGTGATTTTAATATTCACGTCGATGACATTTCTTGCACCTTTGCTGTGGATTTTCTTAATGTCACTGAGTCTTTTAATTTTATCCAACATGTGTCTGGTCCCACACATGTTAGGGGTCATACTTTGGACCTTGTTTTTACACTTGGTCTTGATCTTGACTCTATTTGCTCTGAGGAGCTGCATGTTACTGACCATGACTGCATTTTATTCAGCCTGTCCTTTAATTTAGATTTATGGCCCAGTAAACGTATAAGCTGTTCTCGCATCTTAAATTGCTTCTCAGCTGAAAGGTTTTCTGCAGCCTTTGGCCAAAGTGCAGTGTTGTCTTCTAATGCTGACATTAATTGTCTGGTCCACTCCTTTAACACACATTGCTCATCAGTTTTGGATAAAGTGGCTCCAAGTAAAATGCAACTTGTTCCCTCTGTCAACTCATCCCCATGGTTAAATGACTCCACTCGCTGTTTTCAACGTATATGTCGGAGGGCTGAACGACAGTGGAAAACCACCAAGCTTCATGTTCACCGGATCCATCACAAATAACTATTATCTGAATATAGTGAGGACATCTTACTTTTCTAACCTTATTTCTTCCAGCAAGCATAACCCCAAAATCCTTTTTGACACCGTCAACAACATCGTCAATCCTGCCCCTCCCAAAGTGCCAGTGTTTTCAAATAAGGACTGCAGTGACTTTCTATTTTTCTTTGAAAATAAGATCAGAGATGTCAGGAATAGCATCATCTCTTCTGCTACTGCATGTTCTGTTCATTCCACTCAGCCATCAATTTTGAATCGTTTTGCTCCTATTTCACCGCAAGAACTCACTGACTTGGTGAGCGGTATGAAATCTTCCTTGAGTCCGGTAGATGTTATACCAACTTCCTTCTTTAAAAATGTCCTTGGGTCTGTGATTACTTGTGTGCTCTCTATAATCAACTGCTCTCTGCAAACTGGTTGTGTCCCATTGTATTTTAAACATGCAGTTGTTCAGCCACTATTAAAGAAAACCAATCTGGATCCATCAACTCCCGCAAACTATAGGCCTATCTCCAAGATGCCTTTTATTTCCAAAATTTTAGAAAAAGTTGTTGCCAAACAGTTCTCTGCTGTTTTGGCCACTCACAACATTCTAGCCAGATTTCAATCTGGCTTTCGTCAGAAACACTCTACAGAAACCGCTCTTCTTAAGCCTGGTTCACACGGCAGGATAATTAGGCCAATTTTAGCCCTGATTCACCCCTTCCGACAATCTTAAGGATGCTCCGATTATCGTAAAATAATCTGATCAGATATTCCTGCCGTGTGTGGTGTGTTAAGACTGCTCTCGTCTGCTCGGAAGAACGTCAGGACCGCTCCGATCTCAATTCGGGGATATCCAACGATTTCTCCTTGTGTGTGGTGTCCCCCGGGGACAAACGAGCACGCAGCCTGTGGACTGTGGCGTGGAAAGCACCGGGAAACAAAATCTGTATGACCAAAACTGTGTGTGGGGTCTCTCAGGATTGGAAAATCGGCAGACAATTTTTAAATCGTCCCATGTGAACCAGGCTTTAGAGTGTCCAATGATTTAATGTCTTCTGATGCAGGTAAATGTTCTGTTTTGGTGCTGCTGGACTGTGGATCACGCCATCTTGCTTGAAAGACTTAAACACTGGGTTGTTATCTCTGGGAGCGCCCTGGACTGGTTCTCCTCTTGTCTTTCAGATAGAAGTTTTTCTGTGTCACTTGGTCCCTATTTCTCTGAAACTGCTGCCCTTTCTTGTGGGGTGCCGCAGGGCTCTGTGTTAAGTCCGATTTTACTTACATTGTCATGAGCCGTGGTTTCGCAATGTGAACTTGAGATGATCATTCATGGTTTTATATCATCCCGGCTTGATTATTTCAACTCCGTTTTCACCTGTCTCAGCAAGGATTCCAAACTCTGCTGCAAGGCTGTTGACCAGGTCCAGCAGGATGTCACACATCACTCCTGTTTTATTACATTGGCTTCCGATCAAGTTCAGGATCCAATTATAAGTTCTTGTTCTTACATATAAAGCATTGCATGGTCAGGCGCCTGTTTATATCTCTGACCTGCTCCAACCGTACACTACTAACTAGGTCACTCAGGTCTTCTAACCAGGGACTACTGGTGGTCCCTCGCACTCATTTGAAAACTAAAGGTGACCATTCCTTTGAAGTGGTAGCTCCGACTCTGTGGAACGCCCTTCCTATTACCTTACGTTCTGCAGTCTCGGCTGATGCTTTTAGAAAGCAGCTGAAGACACACTTGTTTCAACTCGCTTTTGTCACGTTTGTAATTTTGGGTTTTAAGTCTTTTAATCTTCATTGGTATTGTATTTGTTTTTGCTTGTTTATTTTCTGTTTTGGATCTTACTGTATTTTAACAAATGTCTATTGTGTGAAGCACTTTGTGAATCTGTCTTTAAAAGGTGCTATATCAAATAAATTATTATAATTATTATTAAATTATTATATAACTTCTCATAATTTCATTTGTCCACCCTGGTTGTAGGTTTTAGTGCAGCTCTCGAGTCTAGAGTTACAGTTGCAGGATAGAAAATTGGTCATGGGATGGGATGTGCATGTCAAAATAGCAGTCAACTTAAATTAAAGACATTGGCTGACATGAGGTAGGCTATCCCTGTTTGGTTTGTTTTTTAGAGATGTCTGTATTAATATTATATCAAACTGAGGAATGTAGGAACATGCTCCAATGACTGCTATTTTTTTAGATAGCCTGCTACAATAGATAATCTCATCTACAATACTATGTTGCTAAGCAAGTACTGTTGTCCATTTTTATATAATACATGAGTTGTTTTGTGCTGCCTTTGGAGTCTTTATATTACTGGCAGTAAGCAAAAGCAACTAGCATGAATTGTTACAAACAAGCAGCTGGTTAGCCTCTTGACAACCTGTTAGCTTGTGTTACTAATCAAATCCGAGGTCAAATCTTTCTGGATAACAGTAGTGAAGGAACTGCTTCTTTGTTAAGTAACATCATTGAGCTAAAGCCCAGCATACCAAGCGTTGTCCGTGGTGAAATGAAAAGCACAATTACATGACTGGAAATTCAAGTTAGGCTCTTTCAGTGGCACAAAAACAGCCATTTTAAGCTAACACAGCAGCATTGCTAACAAAATGCCACATGCTGAATGTGAGCAGGTGATTAAATACATTGACTCAATCCAATGTCAGCAGATGTATAATAATTTGTATTTGTCAGATAATTTCACCTTTTGTACAATGTATGACCAATAATTACCAAAATCAAATCAAATCAAATTAAATGTACAATTAACTTGACACATCAAATTCCGTTTGTATTAAGGAACTGATTTGGAAGCTGTCTTACCATTCATCATACCTCAACATATGTCAATAATGTGTTGTGCAAAACTGAGCCTGGATCTGCCATAATTGATTTAATCACATCTCAGCGGAGATTTGTTTATAACATTGTATCAGAGTACAATTTGATGATTAGACTTCCTCCACTTGTTTCTCTCTCTCTTTCTTTACTGTTTGGCCTTGTCACATCCCTCTCTCTTTCTCAGTGCTTTCCTTCTCTTCACTCTATATACAACAATAAATTTGGGTCCATGGGTCAGTGGCTGTGGCGCTGCTCCAGGTCAGTTCCGATCCCATTGTTGTCATGGCTGTCACGCCACCAATCAATCAAACCTGCCCATGTGTGAGTTTGTATGCGTCTGTGTGTATGCATGTTGATTAGTTGACTCCATTAACTCTTATGGAATTCTGGTGCCAGGTGGCTGCGGAGGAGCACTTATGTAATGTCAGGTTGCTGTGTGAGTAAAAGGTTTACCAGTGCCAGAAGAAGATAGCGTGGGGGGAATAGGATTTTCAAGCCCCGTGGCCAACAAGCAAAGCCCCGAGCGAGCAGTGTGCAATGGAGATGATTAAAGCAAATGGATTTTCAAGTACACAAATATGTTGCTGGACTTCTAAAGGCTGTGTCTTTACAAGTAAGTAGTTTGGCGTGCCTGCCTGAGAGGAAGTACAGGCCGATTCAACAGTCGAGTCAGGACACAGCGACACTGCTTCGTGAGGCTGAACACAAAATACTCAGCTCAGCATTTCAACGTTTCTCGATAACCTTCTCTCACACAATTGTAATACCTTGAACCATATCGCAGCCTCCAAAATGCAATTGGTCCTGTTTCCTTCTGCCTTGTCACACTGCATATTTAGCTGGTTGCAGAATTGGCTGATTTCAGCATCTGTCCTGGGAGAAATAAAGACCAAGTTGTCGTGAAGTGTCCCCTCTGACAACCTGGCCTCAGGCTGAAAGAGGAGCAATGATGAAGGCGGCCCCTTTGGGGCCAGAGCAAGAGCAGCTAGGCCTGTCAGCAAGCTAATTATGCTGAACATATCATGTTGACCAACAACACCATACAAAGAGACAAGATCAATTATTAATATTGATTGGAAATTCAAATTGGATTCTCTCCGTCTAAGATGTCGTCTAAAGTACTTGTATCATTTTTGCTAATTTAGTTTGACCTTTCCACACAAATTACAGCAGAAATCAGCAAGGCAAACAGTGGGCAAAGCCTGGTCAGTATCTGTTTTGATTAAGGAGCACACAAGAAGTAATATTCTTGTGGATATTTGGAGGTTGCCTTGAAATGTAAAAGCTGATACAAGTTATTTTACCATTAAACCTCAAACTTTCCTTCAAATCACAACAGAATAATGTGTAACCTTTTACCTCAATGACCCTTTCAAGACGTTGTTTCAGTGTCTGCAGTCCAGGTTAGTCTCTCCTGACCAATAAGACCTGTATGGCATGGAAACAATATAATTTTTCATCACTACTGACCAGAAACAGCAATTCTGCATTTAACTTGGCTTGATTGGGCTATCAGTAAGACACTGTGCGCATTGAGGGACGTTGAGTTTATCCTTACTGGTGGGCTAACGGACAGATGTGAACGTGCATACGTATGTGTAGATGCATGTGTCGGTTTGTAATGTGTGTGTGTGTGTGTGTGTGTGTGTGTGTGTGTGTGTGTGTGTGTGTGTGTGTGTGTGTGTGTGTGTGTGTGTGTTAGTGGGAATATGCACGCCTGTGTGTTATTGACTAGACTGTCCAAAGTTTTGTCAGAGCTAACTGATTAATTGTAGGACCAGCTGCAGTGTTCTCCCGCACTGTCATCCCCCAGGCCAAAACCCTGCTTGTGTGTGTTTATGCCTGTATGTATGTTGGGTAAGTGCATGAGAGATTTTGCTTTTGACAAGAGCAAACCCAGGCTTCCTCTAATCACCTCAACATCTGCTGTCAATCACACTGAAGATGTTACTGAAGAACCTTCAATAAATAGAGTAAATGTCCTCAGCGGGCCTGTTCACAACTAAATTACAGTCACTTATTGTCTGCTCGTTTGCATGTCTGTACTTTTCTCACACTCATACACACACACACACACACAAAAGGAAGGGAAAAATAACATTATTAAAATCATATGACCACAGTAAATGAGTAAGATGGCAGCACACACCAGCACACTCCTCCAAAGATCCTTTCAATGGCAATCACACATGTTCTTCAGACATCCTCTACACATTTGTTCACAGCTTCACATACACACACACAACAAATGCACACCCACACTGTGTGTGGTCCCCTAGCTTCAATCTGAGACATCCAAGGACTCTCTCTTGTATACACACACATACAAAATGAGGCAAAGTGCACAAAAAAAGTGAATCAGGGTTGCGACCTACATTGTAAAACCCAGTAACCTTGTTTGGCTATCTGCTGGTTTCTCCTCTTCCCCATACTGATGAGGTACTATCAGTCTAATGGATAATGGCTGAGCTAATCGGCAGAAAATCATCCTTTAATGCGGATCAGATGTTGTAAGTGACAGTACAGCGAAGCGAGAGAGACACACAACGAATAAAACAGGGCTCTGTCACACTCAGAGACACTTTCTGTCAGTCAATCAATCAGTTGCTTGTTGATAAATATCTCTGACAAGGAAAAAGCGTCAGACTGATGACATTGAATCAAATGTTCCTTTCAATTTTTGTTCCCCGCTGCCCCTTATTTACCGTTATCCTCAGATGTCCATCGACTTTTTCCAGACAAATTCTGCGCCACTCTTCTGTCTTCTAATCTTTGTTCTTCATCCTCTGCCCTCCTCTCCTCTTCTCCTTGCATGCGTTTATAAATGAATGTGTTTACAGAGAAAGGGGGAAGGAGAGGGAAAGGAGTGGGGTGGGGCAAAGGGAGAGGTGAGCAGGGCTTATTTTAATTAACGATTGCACAGCCCCTCCGTAGATTCAGTCAAAGATTAAAACTTGTTAGGATTGACTCTGGCTTCCATTAAGCTACTGGTCCCACTGTGGCCTGAAATAATTGGAGAAGAGGGAAGCAGGAGTGGGTTCAGGAGGCGGTTTAGTTTGAGGAATGGTAATGGGAAAGCTAAGAAGCGGAGGCAATGGTGTAGGGAGCAAACAAAAGGGAAGCGCATGGAAGGAGAGGCAGGATGAATTAGGACACAGAAAGTGAGACACTGAAGACACTGTTAGAGACAGAAATATATATATGATATTATGTAATCTGATTTGTGAGAGTGGAGACAGAGTGAGGGGGAGGAGTGCGATAGAGTTAGAGAAAAAAAAGAAAGTGCAGCTTAAGTGGGGACTGTCAGTCAAAATATTTAGCAATGCAGTGGGGACATTAAGAAGAGGACAGGAAAGAATGGATGGGCAATTACAGACTGAACTCCTTCTTTTCTACATGTAAATATCCAATCCACTTTACGTTAAGAGGCACCAATTTGAATGTCAGAAAGAACTCAGGTCTGAGGTGGCAGCTCCCATATCGTTACAGGACGGTACCGATGGATTGTGCATTAGCAGAATATGATTGGCAGGAGGAGCTTCTATAATAGGGCAAACAATGCCTCCAGACTACAAAAGAGCATAGCTGGGATTTGCCTGGCAAATGCAATACTGTCTACAATCTAACTTTGCTTGTGTCCTTCCTTTGCACTTTTCCTTCCTTCCTGTCTTTCTTCATTATTTCCTTCCCTCAATGATGTAACCAATGTGGCAGATAAGCCTAAGTGAACCACTCTAAGCATTCCTTCATTTAGGAATCCAGTCATTTCACATCAGCAATTTTGGCACTTCCAGGAGGAACCCGAGCCCGGGAACCCAGAGAGAATCCCTGATGAGGTGACGTGTGTCACACATGTCCCAGCACATCAGATGATACACTAAATTAAGGCTTTTAATTAGTGCCAGTGGCCATTACGATTCTAACAGCAGCAAAAACTGTCATGCTGAGAAGGTGACACCCGGCAAAACTCCCTCTAACAGGCTCAATTATGAAGGCGATCTCAGCCCTGGAATCGGGTTGTCAAGCAATTGTAAATTATGATTTTCACCATTGGGGCTCTGCATTGTTCAGTAGGTTGGGGTGTGTGTCGTGTGGCTTCCAGACCAGCTAAAACCCTTCACCTCCACACCTCTACCCTCTGTCTTGGCTCTCTTTGTTTGGCCGACTTATAGCCTAGCCTTAACATTGCTTATTAAGAGCTGAATGTGTGTGTGAGAATATGTTGGGTAAAGTAAAAAAGATTTCACCTAAGCAACCTAATGAGTGTGTGTGTGTGTGTGTGTGTGTGTGTGTGTGTGTGTGTGTGTGTGTGTGTGTGTGTGTGTGTGTGTGTTTGTGTGTGTGTGTGTGTGTGTGTGTGTGTGTGTGTGTGTGTGTGTGTGTGTGCATGTGTGTGATATGATATGATATGATTCCCCTTGAGTGTGGCTTTTGAGGTGGAAGAGGAGATTACTGCACGCTTCTATAATTACCTCTCATCTCTCAGCCGGTGCTCTTAAACGCAATGGGGAATGCCAGGCTACCACACACTCCGACACATGCACACACACACACAGTGGAGCGCACTTCAGTGCAATGTAGAAGGCTGAGAGAGAGTTATTTCTAGAGGGTTACATTTCGTTAAAATGGTGATTGGAGACCACCCACACTACCTTTAAGCAACACAGGTCAGCTTTTCTCTCTCACGCTCTCTCTCTCTCTCTCTCTCTCTCTCTAAGTAAGAAGAGTGACTCACCTGTAGCTGTCCTCCCCACACAAAAAGACACTTAAGAAGCCATTCTCACAAGTCACATCACACTGTATACTTTTCCATTTAAGTGGGGAGTATGCAGATAATCACCTGTTCTCTCTCTGCCACACACACACACACACACACAAACACACACACACACACACACACACACACACACACACACACACACACACAAGCAATTTCACAGTTTACACTGGGCCACTTTGCAGTCAGCTGTGCCTATAATAATACAAAATGCCATAAACACAAGAACAGCATCATAGCTCCACAGCTTTAGCTGCATCACATCTTCATTACAGTGACTCTGGCAAGAGCAGCCCTAATAACCATGCCAACCATCAGGGCTAAGTATGTTTTAGAGTTGCAGCGTCTTACAAAGATGAATTAACCATGCAATTCAAAGCTTTGAAAAAGTCATTAAAAACTATGCCAGGAGTAAATTGCTCCGCCACACTTAATAACTTCGTCCACCCTGCTGCTGCTTTTTAAGCGTAGGCGTAGTAGTGTAGGTAGTGCATAGGCTACCCACACACATGCTTTGATACACACAAAAATATTCAAAGATAAACCCAGCAGAAAATACCCACATAATGCATGTCTGTGAGGCATGCACGGTAACATGTTATCAGTGAGACACCTTGCAATATTTTCTTAATTTAGGATGCATTACATGTGTGACAAAACGCTGCTTCGCTGCTAATGCGTGGACTTGTGCAAATTCAATTATAGTGTCCCCATTGAGCCAGGGGCACACAGCTGTCTGGACAGGCACATTGTTCCCTCTGCAGGGCTGAGATGTGTTCAGGCATAAAGCAAGCATTTTATTTAGGCAGCTGGCCCTGGCAACTGGCAAACGGTGCTCACATAAGCAGGGGAGAGCTGTGAGCTATAATGTGACAATGGGAGGCTGTTGTAACGGGGAAACACCTCAAGAGAGATCTGCTCGCACATACAACGCACAGGTATGTGCAGGCATGCTCAGCTGTCACTCAGTGAACTGCTTAATTTTATCGCTACAAAACTGATGTGTGTAAAGTGTAAGTACTGTCATCAGCCCGCTCACCCCACAGAGAGAGAGAGAAAATCACATAGCTATAGGACAGAGCTATTCCACGTGGAAGATTTCGGCAGATAAAGGTGATATGAGAAAGGTGATATCACACCAAAACAAAGAATCTGCTCCACAATTTGAACATCAGATCGCTCAGAAAGGAGTTATCAACCCCGCATCAACAGCCAAGCCAGCAACAATAAGGTGGTCTCCCATAGCTGTGCCAGGCCAGCAAAAATCACACTGCTGTCTTGAAAATGTTGACAAAAACCATCATTCACCAACATTACGCACCACATTATGCAACCACACTGACATGCAACACTGACATTAAAAGATTCAATATTTGCATTTTCTTTTCTTTTTCAAAATAGTCGTCCTTTTCCCTTAGGAAATACAACTATAAACGTTCCACTACTTTAGTTGGGTAACACAGTAATCACGTGAATAAAACAGCAAGATGGTGTTACCATGGAAGCTGGAAATTAAAGTACAAAAAAATTATATAAACTTACAAACTTGCAGTAGCCTACAAATAAACATATGTAAAAACATATTTAGTTATTTTCCGTTTGGTGATGAGATGAATGGTGGACAGGTTGTGATATTGCAAAGCCTCCTGAAGTTACCGGGCTCTTTCAGAATATCAGCTTACATATTGAATCTTTTTTTCTGCAGGCAATCATACAGCATCCACCGGTGTTTCAGACGCCGGTTTACTCACCCGTTAGCTGGTCATAGGATCCATCCAGCTCTCTGGAGTCCGACAGGCTTTGGTCACGGTTTTTCGCCTTCATTTTCACCTTGTGCGCCGGGATGTGAAACTGTAGGAAACTGATATGTTGGCGATTCTATTTGTGATTTTGTTGTTTGCCTTCACGGATGATGGCTACTACCGTTAACGAGTCACAATTGATTTGCCATAGCTAAAAAAAGAGAGCCATGTAAGTTGCTATTCCCCGTGTCTGTTTCTGTGTGCGCTTTCGGCATCCAGGAGCTGAGTGAACCAAGCGCACTTCTCGGTCGACACACTCACACGGGCTGGCACGCGCGTGCGCACGCACGCACGCACGCACACACTTAAGTATAAACACAGAGAGAGAGGAAGAGAAATACAGAAAGTATCTCAATCTTTTACATAAACTGCTGTGGTTTGGATATTTGTTTGGAGATCATAACAAATGTAACCTACACATGAGTGAGAAACGAATCAGGAACACCCAGATAATTAAATGAATCGTGAATGAGTGCTTCCTGAATGACTCCATATCGATGGCTATAGTAGATAATTACGTGGACCACAAAAGGTAGCTTAAGTTAGGGTCAGATAATCACGAAGTAATGAGGGACATCTTAATGTGGTAATTACTCAGTATGATTCACAGATGGGCTACTTGTACACTAACCACTACCTACTTATTTAGTGAGCTAATCAGTACCTAATGATTCAGTGAACTAACCATTACTAATGAGTCTGTGATATAGTATATTTCTGTCTATTCTCTAGTAACTCATCCTCAAATCAGAGTTATTAATTATCAGGTCGTTCCTGATTCGTTCCTCACACCTTCCTTAGTAACTACAGTACTCACATTTGTGTGCACCGTATTGTAAAGTGTAACCATATCTATCTGGTTCCATTCATGCAGAATCTCACTCGGTCGTTAGCCTGCTTCGCTGCCATTATTCCACCATCACACCACCTCTTCTGATGTTCTCCACTGAGTCAGAGCCATGTCGGATGTGTACAGAGACATCAGCAGGAGCAACAAGGAGCATACTGCTGCTGCCAGGCAGAGGTTCTGACTATATCTGATCTATAAATACTCACTGGCTGTGGAAAGCCTTGTGTCTATCCCTTTCCTCCTCTCTCTCTCTCTCTCTCTCTCTCTCTCTCTCTCTCTCTCTCTCTCTCTCTCTCTCTCAGTGTCTTTCCTCCTTTCGCCTTACTCTTGCTCGCTTACTACAGTATACCATTTGGTCACAATCTGTCAAGCAATCTGTCTTTGATGCCATTTTTTCCTACATTATATCAGGGTTTGCATCAATAATGCTCATCATCCCTCTATCCATCCGTTCATTCATTTATCCCAAGCATGAACAATTGCAGTGGCAGACTCAGGCTGTCTGAGAGGCAGGGGCAAAAGAATACCAGCTGCATGGGGGGATCAACAGCGCACAGAAAGTTTTCTAGCATGTAGGGCAGCCTATATGGCACTGCATCGCATTTTCTCCATTGTAAGGGCACCCATTAGTGCACTGCATCACATCTTCTCCCCTGGAAGGGCACTTCATAATGTTTTCTCCACTGGAAGGGCACCCTAGAGGGCACTTAATCTCGTTTTCTCCATTTCAAGGGCACCAATTTGTGCACTGCACAAACTCCGCGTATGCTCCTGCAGCGTAACCTACTTCTTCTTCGTCCATTATACTTAATGTTCCAACCAATGATTTCAGCAAAATATGCATAAATACTTTAGTTCGTAGGTGTGATCAATAAGTGAACTAGCCATTGTGTAATTGTAAAGCATAATTTAGAATTAGCTTGTTCTTGTGTGTTTGGCGGACCGAAAACAAAAGTAGGTTTCACTCACTAACATTCTTCCTGGGTGACAATTTATGTGTTTGCAAGCATTAATGACACACTGGGAGCATACAAAAATGACTTTGGCCTCGGTACATTAGGCCAACTCTGTTTGGTCAGACCGCTGATTATTGCCACTTGCTTTTTTAACCAACACACAACAACAACAAGCCTTGATGTTGCTGGTCTCAGCTTTGCTTATTTGGCAAAACTTTAGGAGCAGCAGGTGGCCACATCCTAATAGTGCCCTGGCTTCTAGTCTCATTACCATATAGATGCCTATAGTTAGTTTATCTGTGATCATTTACATTTTGAGTGTAAGGTATCACTGAAATGCACTAAAACATTCTGGAAAAGAGGTAAGTTAAGGTCACAAGGAGTTGGATATTCCCCCTGCTAAGCCTCATTCAAACCTTGTGTGCTGCCAAAACAACAGAGGGAGGCCCACAATAACCACAAGGCCTGCTTTTTCTGTCATCTAATACCAACATAATATTTCACAGATATGGACGATTGGATAGTGATTGTATTTATGTGTGTGGTAAATGAAAGGAGACAAGGAGAGGTGTATTCTAAACAAAGGTGAGGAGGAGTGTGCAAGAATGAAGGATAGGGGAAGTGGGGAGATCGATTAGTGCGTTAGAGGGGATTTAGTGATTAATAGCCAAAATAAAGAGAATCTGCGAGTCATAGTTGAGAAGGCTGCGGGGTTAGTGATAAGGTCGGGACTTCTAGACAAACCTAGATGTGGATGTGCACACGTCCATAGCTGTGCAGTGACCCACAGTGACAGCCTTGTTGTAGACCAGAACAGAATTGCAGGTACCAGGCATTATGCCAACCGGGTATGGAGGTCTTCTGTTGTTTTGTTAGCAGGGTGTTGTTTCCATCCATATTTTCAACAACCAAAACAGAAAACAACAGAAAACATACAAGGGAGAGAGAAGAGTCTCCATGCTTCTGATTCAACATCATCTCCTACAGTTGGCCTACTCGATCAACAGTAAAGAAACTATTGTTGATAATGGGTAGATTTTGTGACAGACCTCTGTATTTTCATTTATTTGACAGTGTTAGCCTAAAGTATGATCCTATTCAGCAATAAGTCATCACAAAATCCTCTCTTTGGGACTTTTCTACCCATGCTGATATTTGCAATGTATAAGCTCATTTTATAATTCATTGTAAAAAAAAAAATTAAAAACAACTTTTCAGTGTGCGTATGAGCGTAGCTGCACATTGCAGGTCAGAAAAGTCAAATCAGGCCCGAATTAGACATTTAATCCCAGTCTACCCACAAACTTCCAGCACATTGTAACCAGATTATTCACACCCACTCAAAAGCTCAAACAGACACGCGGACATACATGTTATGTTGTCGGTGTCTGCAAGTAATTGATAAAAACTCAGCATTGGGAAAGCGGTTGAGAAAAATAATGAAGAGGAAAGAAGGGGGAGGAACACTCATCAAACTATTGAGATGCATCCTCTGGCTTTCACTGCAACCTCAAGGTTAGTCCCATGTCCTTGCACCCTTTCATGAGCCAAACTGCACTGTGAATATTAATAGCATAAACTCTGGGATTCCCAAACTAAGGTGTGTGTGTGTGTGTGTGTGTGTGTGTGTGTGTGTGTGTGTGTGTGTGTGTGTGTGTGTGTGTGTGTGTGTTCAAATCATAGCTAAAAGGATGTCAACCACAATCAAATTAGTATGTCACACACTGTACCAGCAAAACACTGCAGAATTTTCTATGTAAAGCTTTACGTTTTTCCTCAAACGCAATGTTCAATATTTGCTGTTGCTGTACGAAGAAAGAAGAAAAGGGTAACAATTATTTGCCGGAACAATTCTGCTCCTTAGCAGAAGAGACGTAATAAGGATCAACTTAACCCTTGTGTTGTCTTCGTTTCAACCTTGAAAAAAACACTTTTTTTTCTGACATTTGTGACACCTTTTTTCACAATTTGTTTTTGCTTTTTCCAACGTTTTAAATTTTAAAATTCTTCTTCTTCACATTTTCAGATATTTTCTGATATGAAACAAAAATTAAAAACGGGCCAATGTTACACAAGGGTTAAGGCCTTGTTGTTAAGTTTATGGTTGTGCGTAGAATCGACGGTGTACCCCCGCAGACCACTCGGTGTCTACACCGGACCCTACACCGTACACCTCTCGAAAAATGTAACTACACGTCGCGGCCACGTTGCATTTCCCCTGACTCATTTCCTGGTTCTCTTTCTCCATAAACAACATGAAATCAAGGAGAGGGTTAACTTTTCCTGCAACAGATTTCCCACCGTGGTCAGAAAGCACAAGGGAGACACTTTGTTTCTCTCACTATGACTCCAGAGTCACAACATGCTCCGAAGACAATTGCCGTCACTCTCTCACTTTCTTCCTCGCTCTATCACCCACTCCCCACACACACACACACACACACACACACACACACACACACACACACACACACACACATGCCGGCTCGAGGCACACACCAACGCACAAGTAAACAAAGAGTTTCGCGATTGACCCTCCTGGCTTGTAAGTCCTGTATGTTAACGCCCACCCATCACCCCGGCCACCTCCCTACGCGGCCAGCCACGTTCTTATGCAGCAGTCAATGTGGTGCACACAGCAAAAAACAAACGTGGAAATAATACGAATTACAGTGCTTATCTTTTCGTAGCTTTTCGAACATAAATGTGACCTTTTGGCCTCTTGGCTTTGCATTGTTTTATATTGCATATGGTATAAGGTATCTTTTATTTATTTTTCTGGAAAAAAAATAGGGTTTCTATTTCTATTCTTTTGCTGCTGTGGCCCTTCAAGTACACTTTAAAGTTGTTCTTATCTTACATCTGAGAGAAGAAAAACAAGTTTTATTTACAAAATACTTCATTAATATATCTACAAAACCACCTAAATGAAAAAATATATAAAATCATTACATAAAAAGGAAAATATAAAACAAAGTTCATTAAATTCTATTCTATATCAAAACCAACCTTGTTTATCAATACCAACATATCGTCTAATTTCCAGATGTAACAGCAGCATACTTTATCTCAGTTGAGCACACTGAGACCATTTCCTCTTAGACAAATATAGTACAATTTCACTTTTTCATACCAAACTCTAATGTGATTAAACCATATGTTATATGTATTGACTCTAAGAAAAGTCATGAAAAGGTACTTAGCATAAGTTGACCATAAAACCTCTAAACTGCACCAAACAGTTTATCTGCAGGTAGTTTCTGTACAAAATGTCCTTTGGGCACACTTCACTTTCTTATATACAGTTATAATAACCCCTGCAAAAGCATTACAGTTTCTCTCTGTCTCCCCATGCTCCCTTCCTTTTAGCCATTTATTCCCATTTAAACCTACTACTATCAGTTCAGTCTGTTTTCATCAAACCCACCATAGCCCTAATCCAGACTGACTGCCCGCTCTCGCTCCTCATCTGTCCCCACCGTACTCTGATTCTCTTTTCTATCTGTATCTTCATCTCTCTGAGACCTCCATCCCCTGCTCTAAGCCAGAGATATGTGATGACGCTATTCAGGACAGGACAAGTGTGTGACCTTCAGAAAACATGAAACGATTTACTCTCTAAATCAATCAGATTTGTTTTTCCTGCTGTAATCACACTTGGCTGTAATGGTCTTTATTTTGTGTCATGGTGCTGTCTCAGGAAAAGAAGAATAACCCCTGACCCCCCTCCCGGTACATTTGCCGTTTCAGCCAGCATAAAACCTGTGATAGCTTTTGACAGATGTCAACTGGGCTGCTGCTACCAACGTCACCTTTTGCCTCAGGGATGACACCCACTGAGACAGAGTGGCACACACATGCAATCAGGCCATACGTTGTCATCTGGGTGGGGAATTTGTGACAGAAAGAGTGTCAGAGAATTATAACCTCCATTTTCTTCCTCTGCCTCACTATAAAAAGTATACAGCTTGACGACACTATAGAGAGCAGCCAAATAATGTTGCATCTCTTCATGTTTACCGGCCTGGAGGAAAGAAAAATAGAAACCTGTATGAATTACTCATGAGTGTAAAGTGCATGTTTCTTTCTCTCTGACTCTCTCACTTCAGTCTTTATTTTTTTTTCTTACTCTTACTTTTGGTTTTTGCTCCTTTTTGCCATCTTGATACCTGCCATGTGTCCTTGAGGAGTCTGTCCCAGACGTGTCCTCTCCCTCCAGACACTGGACTAATTTCTGCTGAAAGGTAGACAGACTCTCACATTCACACGCACAGTCAAAATTAAAATTGGAGCATATTACCCAGAGGGGCCCTCTATGATGGTTAATCAACAGACAATTGGTGTTTACATAAATCATCCATCTGCTATGTGCCACATTTAAATACAGTCTGACAGTGAAAGACTCAAAGTGGGTTTAGTGGGACATCTTTTTAAAAGCCTTTTTATGTCCTGGCAGTAAGTTTATAGAAAGCTTTCACAGCACACATAAAACTGACTGTGTTATGTTATTGCCTCTTCATCATACGTTGCAAGCATGTCTTTATAAACAATATTTAGTTTATAAACTGTTAAATGTTTATGCCAAACACAGTATGTTTTTGAGGAAACTTAAATAGTTGCCTGGATTATGTTCACTGGCAGCGTTTCAAGTCCAGGAAGTGTCACATTTTACAAAGCTCAGAACTTTGACACTGCAGACTGGGCTTTGCTGAGCTAGTGTGTGTGGTTGGGTTCAGGTTTTAAAAGACTTTGGTTAAGGTTAGGGAATGACTGGTATTTGTCATACAAAGTGTCCTGTCTGTTGACTTCTTTAAATATTTAACCAAGAGGAATGATCTTTCCCAATGGAAACAAAATAGGGTCAAAAGTATAGTAGTTGTGTATCACCACATCCGAATGTATGAAAACATTTTTGGTGAATACATTGAAATGTATAAAAACTTAATTAAATGTTTAACTGTGCAAAAAATATCTAGATTTAATTTTTAAATCGTAATGAGATCTGGAGCTGTGCATTACATTTTGTGAACAAATGTAAAAGATCTACATTATACAATAATTTCAAATGGGTTAGTGCGGATTTGCAAACATTTACAGTTACACACCAATCTGTTTGGGGGTGGGAAAAAAAGTCCACACATAACTCTATGACTTCTGTGACTCATGAGGAATTACATTTCTTCCAAAAAATATTTGCTGATGGAGTGCCATGCAGGGCTAGGGGTTACGTCACCGGTTCAAGTATGCCTAGGAACCTTTGTTGCATGTCACTCCCCATCTGTTATCTCCTGTGTTTCCTGTCACCTCTGTACTGTGTCTCTCTAATAAAAGGCAAACAATAGGCTACTCAAAAATTATATAAAAAGAATGGTATTTGCTGAAAAGGTGAATAAAGAAGAAAGGGTGCATCACAATACTATAATGTGTCTGTACAGAGAGAACACCAGGTACCTCTAACAATTCACACACGTACACATGCACCTCCTGCGCCACCTGAATGAAAAGTGATGTTTAGAGGACCAAGAGGCTGTTGTTTACACTACAAATCACAAAACTCAAATTGATTTGCTTATTGGATACCTGATTGTATTGTTTCGAGGTAACATAACTGCTCATGTTCTTCTAGTGTTGGTGTGTGTATGTGCTATTTCATCAGAGCAATGCAATCTGAGCTTGTGTATTGAAGCGGTGACAGCAACCAGGGCGCAAAATGCAGTTAAAAAGTCCTGCACATGCCCATGGAAGCCAATATGGTCGACAATAGAGAGGAAAAAATAAAGAGGAAGAGGTGGGACTAAAGTCCAATATATCATTAATTAGAAGGTGATTCTAGAGACATGTTGGTGAATCTAATTCATCTCAACATTTCATCACATCCTTCATCTCGATCCGTTATCTATTCAATATCCTTTCACAACAATCTCATTATCACTTCCTATTTCCCTGATGTGTCATTGATCTCCCGGTTCATAATAGTCATAACTTTCCATAAACCGTTGTCATTTTTCATCAGTGTGCCATCAGAGCACACAGCCTAAATGTGTTGGACAAACACTTAGAATAACAAATCATCCTGGGTTGGGTGAGGACAGCTAAGTAGCCATCAGTACAGAGAAAACCCCTTAAAATCACCCTGTGATAGATCGCTAGGGTGTGCTTGGCTGAGGCAAGCGTACAGGATTTTAAAGGCACGAGTGGGGGGGAAAGCCGCTAAGGAGATGGATGGAGAGCAGAGATTGGTGGGTAGATGCAGGATATGATGGAGAGAGCAAACAGAAAAAGTGCCGATCAGACAGATGAATGGAGTCTGGCTGGCCGGAAACTGCCCCAGCCGCTCCCCTGAAATGTATTGTTCCATTAATGTCACCAGAGGGTTGTTTTCATGCTGCAACAAAAGTTGTTTCACAGATTTTGTGGTGCTTGTGGCATTTTAGCGCTGTCCCTCTTCACTTGTCTTCACTGTGAGAGACAGGAGCAGCAGGCATCTGAATCACCACTACATGATTTCCTCTCTCGTGATGCTCTTAAGAGCATCCCTCTTTTTATCAGGATGCTCTTTACAACTCTGCCTGCTCTTATCTAGTAAAACCCATTGTCGATTTAATTACTCGGACCATCTGTAAAGTGGTTGTGTGATCAGTGTGCTACAATACCAGTAGGGAATGAATGAATGAGATGAATGGGCGATACAGAAATTAGACTTTGAGTGTATAATATATTGGATAAGTCTAACACAGCAAGCTGCATGAAGACTTATCAAGACTATCTTTCCTGTAAGTGTCTAAGCCAGCCAGACATATGATGCTCTGAGTGCAATATTTCAAATGCATTGTATCAAATCAGTCCATGGTTTGTGTGTGTCAAGGGGTTATTATGCCCGCATTTTTGAATGTGCATGTGTGTCCTAGGGGTGTTGAATAAGTAATGCAGAGGCGCCTAATGAAAGATAATGTCTAGTTAATGAACTGTCAAAATGAAGTGTTTGCTCATTGAGTAAGGGATCATCCCAGGCTTTAATTTCCACCCTGTGACTCATATTGGAATATATTACTTCTTTGTAGACAAAGTATACACACACACACACACACACACACACACACACACACACACACACACACATTAACGTGTACATACTGTATAGTACACACATATACAAACACAGATGCAAACAAACAAAAAATTCAAAAGCATTTCAATGCAGAGAGCATTATTCTCAGGCTGAGCTCGGGTGACAGTGAATGGGCCAGTTTGTGTGTGTATATACTGAGAAGTGCTGAAGTGTCTCATCAACCACTTCAACTGCCTGTGGATTAACAGAGGAGACGGAAACAGAACACAACAGCCAAACCACCCATAAATGGCCATCTAGCCAACAACTATGGAGGGAGGATTAGCCTCTGCTTTATTCGCCACACATCGTTGTCAGGAAGAGCTCTTACCGCTAATCTTGTCAACAGCTCTCTTCCTCAGTAGGGCTGAGCCACTACAGAATTATTCTGAATACATGAATTGTTGTTGATGTGGTTTACCGTATAGAGGTGTAGCTCAAACTTGAGCCAAAAAAATGTACGATCAGGAAGAAGAGTATCTTAGAATTAAAGTTGACTCAAGGGAGCACTCAAACGAACACACACACAGAAAACTCCTTGGTTCAAGCTGAGATATGCTAGTAGCAATGATGCGACACACACACACACACGCACACACACACACACACACACACACACACACACACACACACACACACACACAGGTTTTTGGCACTATCTTTGTGGGGACCTGTCATTGACATAATGCATTCCCTAGCCCCTTACCCTAACCTTAACCATCACAACTAAATGCCTAACCTTAACCCTTACCCTCACCCTAACCATAACCTAATTCTAACCCTAATCCTAAAACCAAGTCTTAACCCTCAAACAGACCTTTAACCTTGTGGGGTCCAGCATTTTGGCCCCACAAAGCTGTTGGGACCCCACAAGTATACTGGACTCCCAGTTATGGGACCCCACGAATATAGTTAAACACACACACATACACACACACACACACACACACACACAGCTTTAAGCAGTGAAAAGATTTTAAGTCAGAGCGCCATTTAACGTTAGAGAGAAATAGAAATGGAATATTTTTTGAAAAATACAACACCACATGAGAAGAGAGACTGAGGAATACGAGAGCGATCGGCTGATCAGCTTTATTTTAAGTACATATTAACAATCGAAAGCAATTATTACCAGTGTATCTTGATTGGGAATCAAATGAATGTAAAGAAAGTGACTTTATGAACTTGATTTTAAGATTTGTATTTGTTTATTATTTATTTATGTACTGTAAACAAAAGAAAAAATTGTGAATCTAGTCACACATGTTAATCTAGAGTCAATATAGTGTGCCGTAACTCCTAAATAATTTGTATTACTCAGTGACGTCCAGTGATCACCTTGCATCACTTTGCAGCAGTTCCAGTTGGGCTGCTTTCTCCATGTCGTACAGGCTGTGTATGCGTGAAACTACTGTCCCCCTCGATGGCAATGTATAAGACAGGTCAGAACATGCCAACTGTAGTACGTCTTTAAGACCCGAGTCCTCTACGATGCTGACAGGTCTGCAGTTAGTTGCCACCCATTTTGCAAGAGCGGTAGTAATTTTTTGGGATTTGGTTTCATCCGCAGGCAGAGATGTTCACAAGTCATTTTTTGGAAGTCCAAGTCAAGTCTCAAGTCTTTGAGCTCGAGTCCAAGTCAAGTCTCAAGTCTTTGAGGGGAAGTTCAAGTCAAGTCTCAAATGTTTTGCCATGAGTCCAAGTCAAGTCCAAGTCAAGTCTCAAGTCTGATCTGTCCCTAACACTGTATTGTTAAATCTTATGAATTCAAAGCATTACATCATGCATTACATTTTTCAGTGTTCTTCAACTTAGGACATCGTATAGTCAAATCTTCTGCTACTGGTGAAATATTAACCTAAGTCTGTCACATCATATGGATACAACTATAACAATACAATTTGCCTGTCCCCAGCATTAGCACAACACTTTGCGATGGTTAGCTTGTTACCTGTGGCGATATCTGCTAAATGTAACGTCTCTTTCACATTAGCGTGAGTGACTGACCTATCTGGGTGCTTTTTGAGATGTCTGATGAAGTTCGATGTTGTTGATCCAGCGTCATGTATCTTGGTGCCACACTCCTTGCATGTAGCTGTTCGCTTACTGCCACTGTTTATGAAGTTATTGTAAGCAAAACTAATGACAAAAGGCACAACTGCAGGAGGACTTGGTGTCGCCATCGTCGGTGCATTTTTTTATGTGTGCGCGCACCGCATAGCGCATGCGTACATTGCACATTACGGCAAAGGCCAAGGGACACGCAGCTCGTCATGCGTTTCCCCAACGTATATGCGCCAATAAAAGAAAATAGAAATACATAAATCAATTTAGATTTAAAAAGCAATAATTGCATGAAAATAGGTTGTTGACGAGTCTCGAAGCTCGAGTCTGAGTCAAGTCTGAAGTCTTTTGGGTCGAGTCGCAAGTCAAGTCTGAAGTCTTTTGGGTCGAGTCCGAGTCAAGTCTGAAGTCAGCTGTTTGTGTGACTTAAGTGCGACTCGAGTCCAAGTCTCAGACTCGAGTCCCCATCTCTGTCCGCAGGTCGGCAAGTAGCACTCTCCAAAATAGTGCTTTGCCTGAGCCCGCTAGCATCAACCTGAGTCACGTTAACTGTACTACTATGCTTAGCTCCGTAGGTGGTAGCTCAAGCATGACGTGCTTCGGTGATATTTTAATTCGGCTTTACACAATGTGCATATGGCTTTCGACTTGTCTACTGAGCCGTCCGGGAGTTTTGGAAAATAAAAAGCGCCATTCAGATTGTGTTGCTGCTGTCTTTCTCCATCATGCCTGCAGCCTGCAGCAGCAGGATGTGTTGTTACGAGGAAGTATGGCAAAGTGCGGCAAAGGGTAAAAATAGTAGCCAGTTAGGCACGACGCAAAGCTGAGTGAAGTGAAAATAAATTAATAAATGGCGGCATGCGATTAATGCAATTAAAAAATTTTAATCAGCCCTTAATAGCATCGCGATTAACGCGTTGATGCTGACAGCCCTACATTTTCCCCAACCTACTGTATTAGGTTATTTAAGCTTCTCCAAACTTATGTGGTCTATTGATTCAAACTAGTGTGCAATGTAATGAATGTGCTTTGCCATCTATAAAGCCTCCATCTCTGTTGTGTGTCATCCCACTTAAGACAATGGTCGATGCTATTATAAACTAGAGAAGTGTCATCTCTTTAATGTATGTGAGTCGTGACCCTGATCAACACAAGGGAATGCAAATAGAGTTCTCATCTATTGTCTGAGTGCAAGCAAACTTTTGCCCCAAGGCTTCCATCTGTCCTTAAATGTCAGCATGTAGTGTGTGTGTGTGTGTGTGTGTGTGTGTGTGTGTGTGTGTGTGTGTGTGTGTGTGTGTGTGTGTGTGTGTGTGTGTGTGTGTGTGTGTGTGTGTGTGTGTGTGTGGCTTATAATGAACAAGCAATAAAGGATGCACATGGGATGTGTGGGATACAATTGGCGAAGTAGAGGAGACATTTTTCACATCCCACTGGCACGCACAAATCCTTTGCTGATTGAGAGTTTTTTCACTTTAGAGTATCTAAAGAGCTGACTTCCATGGAATTGTTTTTAACATAAAAGATAAATATTTTAATAATCTGACTTTTGATTTGTAAATTCCCCAAGGATTTCATTTATGCGTGGTATTTGCTTTTGTCAGCTCTAGCCACTCACAGAATCCCACCAGATAATCAGCATTCAACTCGACACTCCCCTGTACCTGTTGAGAGGGGAGCATTGGCGGAGCCAAGCTGTCTTGGGCATCCTGCTGTTTCCTCCCACAAAGCAGAGTTATCAAACTGGGATGCTTCACTGGAGCTCACCACAATCTCTGTCACCAGTAACCAGCTTGGTGCGACACGGCCACACAGATTAAAGAGAAGGATAGTAAGGTTTGGTCAAGATGTATATGGTGGCCTTATTGTGTAGTGTCAATCAAAACCCTACAATGAGATGAATATTGTTCACTGTAGTGTAACAATTTACAGCCGAGCAAAGCCAGCCCCAAATGAAGGACTGTGTCACAAGATGTATATTATGTAGCCTACAGGAGGACAATATGAATAAACCCATCAACAATGTAGTAAATAAAACCTAAGAAAGAGCTCAACAACAACCGATTCCTAGCTGGGAATACATTTAATAGGCAAAAGAAAGACCTGCAGGTGAGTGTGTTTTCCTTATATAGATATTTAATGGCCTGCTGGCACACATAATTGGGGGATGCTCTCAACGGTGACATAACTTCTATTTCTAACAGTGTGACTGGTTTAGTAATCAGTGCCTCATCTAAAAGTAGGTAATAAATAACAGATTTAACAAACATATTTGGAGGCATATTTAGATACAACTAAGGAGTCGTGACAATAAGGAAGCATATCACTAACAGCTGCTATCAAAAATGTCCATGGCTAATAAGTAAGTAATCGACTGTCTAAATTCAATTAAACTCACTAATTCACATTTAGCAGTCTGCAGATTATCCTCAAAGGTGAATGGACTGTTATTATTAACACAAGCAGTGTATGTTGCCACCTACAAACTGCTTCAACCCTAACACCAAAGTAGCTAAATGGAATTCAGCCATTGTTAACTTTATTATTCACACCTGTGCTTTTCCTACTGTTAAGGCATGGCAACACATATGCAAATACAGGCGAGTGACCATCGCCCATTAGACACAGCAACATTCAACTTCTCCTCTGTCTTGGCTTCCTTTAGAAAACTACAGCCCAAGCGGGATCAACCCAGTCAACCACAAAAAACTGCTTTGCTATTGGTTGAGGCTGCTAGATCCTTAATGGAGGCACAGGTGCTCTCATCAACAGCATGTTCCTTAACTCTGCCTTAGCTTTGCATTCCTGTTAAGTAAATCACTGATCAGAGCCTTTTTAACACAGATGGTGACATTTGTTATCCAGCAGACAAGAAAAAAATGTCACAATCATCAGAGGCAGAGTCAGTCACAAAATCAGACACACAGTTAATTGTTTAAGACAGCTGGCAAGAGATTGACCTGGCACACGAGCAGATACAGATGGCCAACTCTCAAAAAGCACTCACAATTTTACTTTTACAGTTTTGAGTTAAATGAACATTTACATTTTGACCCATTTCAGACTAATGATACTGAAAGTTCAGGCAGAAACAAACACCCACACACAGTAATGAGATTCAGACTTATTATTATTCAAAGCAGCCATTAGGCAGGGACTTGTGGGACCCCTTGTGTTGTGACGAGGGGTGGCCTTAACAATCAATACACCGATATCGCTGCAGTGCCTCCCATTAGCTAAATATATGTATAATGTATAATGTCTAATTAGAGAAGCAAAGCTGATGCCCCCTTGTACAGCAATGTCCAAGTCCTCCATTTCGCCGCAGAGAAGTGAAAGAGGTCAATTAAAAATCCCATTTTATTAAAAAACTATCTGGAAACATGAATCAAACTTAGTGCACAGTCTACTGTATACATCTACCCCACATTATCATCATCATCCTACGAGTAGACTGTAAAGAAACCCAAAGAAAATAAATGTTTCAAGAAGGAGAAAATATATTGAAAATAAAAGTGAAACATTAAAAAAGCAACGGGACAAAGTGTCATCGTCCCACACTGTGCACAGTATGTCTCTGATGCCACAAACAAGCATAAAAGTGCTAAGCTGTTTTTCAAGCGGTAATATGCACGGCCCATTCCGCGGGAGACTGCCAGTGGACCTGTCACCATCAGCACAACCTCTGTACCTGGTTAGAGGTCTTACAAATGGGAACTGCAGCCAAGCCTGGCAGGAATTAAATGAAGATCTAAGTTGGTTGTTTCATGGTTGAATGCCTTCAGGCAAGATAAAATGAAAGAAATAAAAAAATAAACAGACCTCCTTAGAATTGTCATGGGTGGCACTAAACTCTGCACAGAGCCGCTGCAAAATAGTCGTGCATGAGAAAACTCAGATTGGACAGATAATCTAGCTAGCTGTCTGGATTTACCCTGCAGAGATCTGAGGAGCAGTTAACAATAGTCCTCATAAATCCACCAAATTTAAAATTCCAACACAAAGAAAGCGGAAGGAAACGGAAAATACATGCATACAGCGGAATTTCCTGCAGCACTGGAGCAATCCCGGAAGTGGAACATCAAGGATATAGACTATATTTTTCCCAACCTACTGTATTAGGTTATCTAAGCTTTACCTCCACCCACAGTACATATGTAGCACTGTGATAATATTCTGCACTTTATACATACAGTAAAAGCAAGCACAGTCAAGCACACTGACACAGAAAGCCCTTCAGGGTATTAAACCATCAGGTGCGGCAAGGCAATTTGTCTGTAGTGTATTTACTGAAAGAAACCACCAACCTTAAGAACCTGATATCAGATTTCTGGCATGATACATAGACTCAAGAAGAAGCCAAAAGCGAAGAACAGAATAAGAGAGGAAAGCCAAAAAAGGAGAGAAGCAAAGGTTAGAGAGAAAGACAAAGAGTGGGAGAGCAATGGAAAAGCAACAGCAGAGGCATGATTAGAGAGTAAGCAGAGCTCAAGGCTTGCGATGACAGGTAATCACTCACACACAATATGCTTTGACAGCACAAGAAACATGTCAGAAAAGATCCCCCACGCAAACAAGCAACAGCACTCAAAGTGACACACGCGCACACACACACACACACACACACACACACAAATTACAGCCATAGCTCTTGTGTAACTGAAATATCAGGCAAGAGGAAACAGCAACTTTTCCCCTTAGAAATGATTTGTTAATAGTCAGAAGATCCCGAGGGATTAAAGCCTTGGTTTATGTGCAGTACTTGCTGGATTACGGCCTGCGTGGTTCTATTTTTAGTAAATATTGATGACTCAGGTTCAATCTCACCCACGTTGAAAGGTTTGAGGCAAGCCGGGCTGAGCTGAATTATGGTTTGGCAGGGCTTTCACCTCTTACACACACAGTCACTGAACATGCATACTCATTGCATTTGCATAGCACAGGCCCACCAAACCCAGAGTGTGCACAGTGCCCTCGGCAGAGAAGCAGCTGTGCCATCCAGAAGATGAATCTACTCCACAAATAAATCAGACCTTCAAAGACTTTTCTCCAGAGGATTAGTTTTGCTAGGGCACACCTGCGCATTTACACATACAGTACTTAGCAGACACACACACGCACTCATGAGCATTCTCACACACACACACACACACACACACACACACAGACGACTGCCCTTATAATCCCAAGGCGCTTGGAGTTCCTCACCCTCCTATTCAGCAGCAGAGAAACGAGGGATGGGGGGAGGAAAGGATGCTGTGGATTAAATTCTCTAATCTAATGTGAAATCAGTCATGAAGGTGTGTAGATTAATCCTGCATCTGTGTGTGTGTGTGTGAGGGCAGCGCACAGCTACTCCCCTGCTTGCAATGAAGCTGAAGGTCATACTCAAAACAGCGTGCAGAACTGAAAGATATGCATCTAACAGCATGAGCTACAAATCAGGGATTAAGTCAGGGATAGAGCTTAACCTGGAAAAGTATTACACTCAACAACATGAATTTAATTTGGTTTTGTTTGAGTACTATACTTCTGGGCTATGTTGTTCAGGAGATTAAAATTCACAATTGGTTTAATGGTAACAAATTCCTTCAAAATCTTAAACCCATTGTACTTTTTGATAGTTGGTTTTTAAAAATTGTAAGCTGGACTATACATATGTTTTTTATGCAGTAGGCAGTATGTAATATATATATATATATATATATATATATATATATATATATAAAATAAAAAAAATAAAAAATGTGAAGGATGATGGGGTTTGTGGAACTAGGGGTTTTCGAGTTTTTCCACTCCTCCAGTAGCCATGGCCGTCTCCATCTACTGCTTTTAACATGCTCCGTTCACGTGCACATACAACTGTTTTTTACATGCCCCGTTCTGGTGAATAGGAAATTGCGTTGCTTGTATCTTTTCACGGCAACCGACCGTAGAGATTTAACAGCCTACATTATTTATTTTACATGTGGCCAGGATAGCTCAGTCGGTAGAGCAGGCGCACATATACAGAGGTTCATACCTTGACACAGAAGGTCCAGGGTTTGAGTCTGACCTGGGACGAATTCCTGCAGGTCTTCCCCCTCTTTCTCCCTTTTTTTCCTATCATTAAAGGCAGAAATGCCCAAAAAATTATCTTTAAAAAAAATTATTTCACACTATCCTGCAATTATGGATAAACTTTGCAATAAATCCACTTCCGGTTCACATGCATTCTGAATCGTGAGTGTTGATCCGTACGGACCGTGGATCAACTATGGTCCATTACACCACTAATATTGAGTCCCCTGGCTGCAGTGGCTCAGCTGCCTCCTACTGTACGTAGTCTGGCTGCCGTCTAAATATGTCATTGGATGCAAGGAAAATAAAGCTATTTTTAAGATATGAGGTTGAGGTGACCAGCCAGTTCAGAGGAAAAGGTATGGTCATCAAATGACATTACAGACATTACATTACAGACATTACAGGCATTACAATACAGATATTAGACATTACTTAACAGACATTACATTACAGACATTACAGATATTATATTACAGACATTACATTACAGACATTACAGGCATTACAATACAGATATTAGACATTACATTAAAGACATTACATTACAGACATAACATTACAGACGTTACATTACAGACATTACAGGCATTACAATACAGATATTACAGACATTACATTACAGACATTACATTACAGACATTACATTACAGACATTACATTACATACATTACAATACAGACATTAGAGACATTACATTACAGACAATACAGATATTACATTACAGACATTGCATTACAGACATTACATTACAGACATTACATTACAGATATTACATACATTAAATTACAGACATTACATTACAGACATTACCTTAAAGACATTACATTACAGACATTACAGACATTACATTACAGACATTACCTTAAAGACATTACATTACAGACATTACATACATTACATTACAGACATTACAGACATTACATTAGAGACATCACATTACAGACATTACATTACAGACATTACCTTACAGACATTACCTTACAGACATTACAGACATTACATTACATACATTACAGACATTACATTACATACATATTACAGACATTACATTACAGATATTACATACATTACATTACAGACATTACAGACATTACATTATAGACATTACATTACAGACATTACAATACAGATATTACAGACATTACAGCATTACATTACAGACATTACATTACAGACATTACATTACATACATTATAGACATCACATTACTGACATTACAGACATTACATTACAGACATTACATTACAGACATTAAAGACTTTACATTACAGACATTACATTACAGACATTACATTACATTACATACATTACATTACAGACATTACAGGAATTACAATACAGATATTAATTCAATTCAATTCAATTTTATTTATAGTGTCAAATCATAACAAGAATTATCTCAGGACACTTTACAGATAGAGTGTAGGTCTAGACCACACTCTGTAATTTTCAAGGACCCAACAATTCCAGTGATTCCCCAAGAGCATGCATGAATGTGTAAGTGCGACAGTGGCAAGGAAAAACTCCCTTTTAGGAAGAAACCTCGGACAGACCCAGGCTCTTGGTAGGCGGTGTCTACCAAGAGCCTGGTTGGGGGTTTGATGAACAATGGCAATAAAAAAGTCACAATTAAGATAATGACTAGAGTAATTGTAATAGTTCATGGTGTCGTAGAGCACATCATGGCGTAACAGGGCGTTGGCCGGACATAGCAAGTCGACGCCGGGCATTGCAGGGTGTAATGGGGCACAGCAGGTCGTAGGGCAGGACCAAGGCGACAGCTGCCACCATGATGTAGGTGCCATCATGATCCAAGATGATGGTGCTGGGGGGACAAAGAACATACGGACTCCGGGGAAGCTCCCCGGAACTAGGTTAATAACAAGCATTTCTGGAACATGAATACACACAGATGGAAAGAGAGAGGAGCTCAGTGTGTCAAAGGAGGTGCCCCGGTAGTCAAGAACTATAACCGCATAGGGAGGCTGTGTTCGACGATTGTGACTACACACCTTCCCCCGCCGGTCTAGGCTAACGCTGCGACACCTTACTGCCTAAGTATGCGTAAGCTTTCTATGGGGAGAAGCAGTGATAGGATGGGGGTGCGCCATGACTGAGGCTACACACCCACCCCCGCCGGTCTAGGCGCACGCTGCAACTCCTCATACCCTAAATATAGTAAGCTTTCTATGAAGAGAAGCAGAGATATGGAGGAGGTGCGTCATGACTATGGCTACACACCTTCCCCCGCCGGTCCAGGCGAATGCTGCAACTCCTAACTTCCTAACTATAAGCTTTATCGAAGAGGAGAGTTTTAAGTTTACTCTTAAAAGTGGTGACGGTGTCTGCCTCCCGAACCCAGACTGGGAGCTGGTTCCACAGGAGAGGAGCCTGATAGCTGAAGGCTCTGACTCCCATTATACTTTTAGAGACTCTGGGAACCACAAGTAACTCTGCATTCTGGGAGCGTAGTGCTCTAGTGGGACAATAAGGTACTAAGAGCTCTCCAAGATATGAAGGTGCTTGACCATTTAGAGCTTTGTAGGTCAGGAGAAGGATTTTAAATTCAATCCTGGATTTTACAGGAAGCCAATGCAGAGAAGCTAATACAGGAGAAATATGATCTCTTTTCTTAGTTCTTGTCAGAACACATGCTGCAGCATTCTGGTTCAGCTGGAGAGTTTTATTTGAGCATCCTGATAATAGGGAATTACAGTAGTCCAGCCTGGAAGTAACAAATGCATGGACTAGTTTTTCAGCATCGTTTTGAGACAGGATGTTCCTAATTTTGGCAATATTACGAAGGTGGAAAAAAGCTGTTCTTGAGGTTTGTTTTAAGTGGGCGTTAAACGATAAATCCTGATCAAAAATAACTCCTAGATTTCTGACAGTATTGCTGGAGGCCATGACAATGCCGTCCAGAGTAATTATGTCTTCAGATAATGAAGTTCGGAGATGTTTAGCGCCCAGCACAATAACCTCAGTTTTGTTCGAGTTCAACTTCAGGAAATTGTTGGTCATCCATGATTTTATATCTTTAATGCACACTTGCAGTTTAGCTAACTGACTGGTTTCGTCTGGCTTGATTGATAAGTATAATTGGGTGTCATCCGCATAACAGTGAAAGTTAATTGAGTGTTTCCTAATAATATTGCCCAGAGGAAGCATATACAAGGAGAATAGAATTGGTCCAAGCACTGAGCCTTGAGGAACCCCATGGCTAACTTTAGCGTACCTGGAGGATTTATTGTTGATATTAACAAAGTGAGATCGATCAGAGAAATAGGACCTAAACCAGCTTAGTGCGATTCCTTTAATGCCAACTAAGTGTTCCAGTCTCTGTAGAAGGATTGTTTGGTCAATAGTGTCAAATGCAGCACTAAGATCTAATAACACAAGTATGGAGACAAGTCCTTTGTCAGCAGCAGTTAGAAAGTCGTTTGTAATTTTCACCAGTGCCATCTCTGTGCTATGATGCTTTCTAAATCCTGACTGAAAGTCCTCAAATAGACTATTCCTATGTAGAAAGTCACATAACTGATTAGCGACTGCCTTCTCAAGGATCTTGGAGAGAAAGGGAAGGTTAGATATAGGTCTATAGTTGGCTAAGACCTCAGGATCGAGGGTGGGTTTTTTCAGAAGAGGTTTTATCACAGCTATTTTAAATGACTGCGGTACATAACCTGTTAATAAAGACATATTGATAATATCTAGTAATGAAGTGTTCACCACGGGTAACGCTTCTTTAAGTAGCCTCGTTGGGATGGGGTCTAAGAGACAGGTAGAAGGCTTTGCTGAAGAGACCTTCAGCATTAATTGCTGAAGGTCTATAGGAAAAAAGGAGTCAAAGTATATGTCAGGTCTTGTCATTCTTTCTAGCACTCCTGTATCAAAAGGTGAACCATTAGAAGTTGAGGGCAAAAGGTGATGAATTCCATCCCTAATTGTTATGATTTTATCATTAAAGAAGCTCATGAAGTCGTCACTACTAAGAGCTAGGGGAATAGATGGCTCAGTAGAGCTGTGGCTATCTGTCAGCCTGGCTACAGTGCTGAAAAGAAACCTTGGGTTGTTCTTATTTTCTTCTATTAATGATGAGTAATAGTCTGATCTGGCATTTCTGAGGGCCCTCCTATAGGTTTTTAAACCGTCTTGCCAATCTGAACGAGATTCTTCTAGTTTGGAGGAACGCCATTTAGTTTCAAGTTTCCGTGAGATTTGTTTTAATTTGCGAGTTTGGGAGTTATACCAAGGCGCTAGTTTCCTTTGCTTCATCGTCTTCTTTTTGAGGGGAGCAACAGAGTCTAAAGTCGTCCGTAGGCAGGTCGTAGCACTGTCTACAAAATTATCAATTACGGACGGACTAAAATTAGCACAAACGTCCTCCGTTATATTAAAGCACGACATTGAGTTAATTGCTGTTGGAATATCTTCCTTAAATTTAGCTATAGCACTGTCAGCTAGGCATCTAGCATAAAAGGTTTTATTTAATTTCATATAGTCTGGTAGTAAGAATTTGAAGGTTATTAAAAAATGGTCTGATAATAAAGAATTCTGTGGAAATACTATTAAATCTTCAATTTTGATGCCATATGACAGCACAAGGTCGAGGGTGTGGTTAAAACAGTGCGTGGCCTTATGCACACTCTGACTGAAACCAATTGAATCTAGTAGTGAGTTGAAGGCAATACTAAGACTATTACTGTCAACGTCCACATGGATATTAAAATCACCTACAATAATTATTTTATCTGATTTTAGGACAATACATGACAAAAACTCTGAGAATTCAGATAGAAATTCAGAATATGGGCCTGGTGCTCGGTAAACAACAACAAATATGATTGGCTTTAATGATTTCCATGTTGGATGTTTAAGATTAAGAACAAGACTTTTCAAACGAGTTATAATTTAGTTTCGGTTTAGGATTAACTAACAGATTTGAGTCAAATATGGCTGCAACTCCTCCTCCACGCCCTGAGCCTCTAGGAATTTGAGTATTAATATGACTGGGAGGAGTGGCTTCATTTAGACTAACATATTCTTCATGGCCCAGCCATGTTTCAGTAAGACAGAATAAATCAATTTGATTATCTGATATCAAATCGTTTACCAGTAATGCTTTAGAAGACAGAGATCTGATATTTAATAGTCCACATTTGATTCTCCTATTCTGTTCTATTGTTGCAGTGGTTGTTTTAATTCCAATTAGGTTGTTAAATATAGCACCTCGTTGGTGCACAGAGGAGCGTGTAGCGCTGTACCTTTGATAATGTTAATGTTTGTTAATGTTATTACTGACTCTTACTGGAATGATATAGCTGGTCTGTGGGTTAGCAGAGTTATTTGTAAAGGAGTGAGAGCTTATGGGAGAGTGTGATTGGGAGGTGCGCCTGTGCGTGTCTTTACTGGGTGTAAACAGTCAATCTAAGGTCCGAGTCTGCACCCAGGTCTGGGTCTGCACGGCGTGACGCAAGTTCTCACATAGCACCTGGCTGCCGCGTCTATTGGGATGAATCCCATCCCTGCTGAACATGGAGTCACTTTTCCAAAACAGATTAAAATTGTCAATAAAACCTATCTTGTGCATGCTGCATGCATGCTGGAGCCAGGTGTTGAGGATGAGTAGCCTGCTAAAAAGGCCTACTCCGCGACCTCGAGATGGAAGTGGGCCCGAAATAAAAACTGACTTCCCAGTGCTTATTAAAGCTTCAATGAGGGTGCCAAAGTCTTTCTTTGTGCGCTCACTCTGCTGATAGGACATGTCATTATGTCCGCAATGGACCACGATGCGTTTAATAGAGGTCGGGAGTGACGGTATCAGGTCCACAGCTTTAGCCAGGATGGCTGCAACTTTGGCTCCAGGAAAGCAGTGTGTGACCGCATTAAAAAAACGTATATTCCGGGTGGTGGAGTCGCCGATAATTATTGTGGTTGGGGTGAAGAGCGGACGAGGAGTGGGGGGGCGTGAATGGCCGGTGGTAGGAACAAAACAGCCAGTATTGGATTCAGATGGACAAGGAAAAGAAGCGGGATATTGCTTACCTTCATTCGGTGGGGGAGATTGTTTTTGAGGAACGTTGTCATTTGGGCGGTTCAGGCAAGGGAGGCCACCGGACCGTCTGACTACCGCAACCCTCAGAAATTTTCGTCGCGAGGCAGCGGTGCTCCTCGTTGACGCCTGCAGGTCCGTCGGCTTTGAAGCGGGGCGAGCCACGTCGGCCGTTACCGGGGGAACATTCGGCTTCGACAGGGCATCGAAGCGACTGGAGAGGCTGAGGGCAGGAGGCGATGGAGCTCTACCCGAGGTTCTCTTTCGGCCACAGACCACTTCAGTCCAGGATGCCCTGGTTGTCGGTGTCGAACTAGAAGATGGGTGTGGACAGGCTGATGTGTCCCAAATTACAGTATCCTGGAGTGCCACCGAGAGAGTTGTGATGCGAAGCGACTGGTTTTGAGCAACGTCCAGGTAGGAAGTCAACAGGGCATCTTTGGTTTTCAAGTCCTCGGAGAGCCGGCGAACTTCTTCCCTAAGGTCATCGATTTCTTTGTTTGCATTTTCAAGCAACGAAGGTGTGGAGGTAGCCATGGGGCTGGTGTTAGCCTGAAGCTAATGTTTAGCTAGCTACTACTGGTAGAACAAGTGCGGTCCTCCACGCACAGGTGCGTAGATGCTGGCTCTTTCTAGAGACTAAGGGCTACCAGGGGGCTAAAAGAAACAAAAAAAACTAAGCAAATAGTACAACATTTATCTCGAAATAACACTATTTTCCTCCGTCAGTCTTTTCAGACATTACAGACATTTCATTAAAGACTTTACATTACAGACATTACATTAAAGACTTTACATTACAGACATTACATTAAAGACATTACAGACATTACATTACAGACATTACAATACAGACATTACAGACATAACATTACAGACATTACAATACAGACATTACATTACAGACATTATAGACATCACATTACTGACATTACAGACATTATAGACATTACATTACAGACATTACATTAAAGACTTTACATTACAGACATTACATTACAGACATTACATACATTACATTACAGACATTACAGACATTACATTACATACATTACATACATTACATTACAGACATTACAGACATTACATTACAGACATTACATACATTACATTACATACATTACATTACAGACATTACAGAAATTACAGGAATTACAATACAGATATTACAGACATTACATTGCAGACATTACATTACAGACATTACAGACATAACATTACAGACATTACATTATAGACATACCAGCGGGTCACTGGCCTGTGAAATACAAAGAGAGGAATGGTTGTGGTGTATTGAGGCTGGACCTCTGCCAGTCCAGATCTTAACAGATAAAAAAAATCCTCTTGTCTTATACTGGCTTTAGTTTAAGGGGTTGCTACTCTAACTTTCTTTGCAAACTGGGGAATGGTGTGAGCAGAAAAGTGACTTTGAGGCAAGTATGAATGATTCCTAATGAGGAATTATATGTGCCGGTATCTTTTTACAAGTTTGTGTCCTTATTAGAGCTTAGATCTGGCCCAAAAAATCAAGCCCGACCCAACCCGACATTAAAGACATTACATTACAGATATTACATACATTACATTACAGACATTACATTATATTACAGACATTACAATACAGACATTACATTACAGACATTACAGCCATTACATTACAGACATTACATTACAGACATTACATTACAGACATTACATTACAGACATTACAGCCATTACATTACAGACATTACATTACAGACATTACAGACATTTCATTACATACATTACAGACATTACATTAAAGACTTTAAATTACAGACATTACAGACATTACATTAAATACATTACAGACATTACATTGCAGACATTACAGACATAACATTACAGACATTACATTATAGACATACCAGCCGGTCACTGGCCTGTGAAATACAAAGAGAGGAATGGTTGTGGTGTATTGAGGCTGGACCTCTGCCAGTCCAGATCTGAACAGATAAAAAAAATCCTCTTGTCTTATACTGGCTTTAGTTTAAGGGGTTGCTACTCTAACTTTCTTTGCAAACTGGGGAATGGTGTGAACAGAAAAGTGACCTTGAGGCAAGTATGAATGATTCCTAATGAGGAATTATATGTGCCGGTATCTTTTTACAAGTTTGTGTCCTTATTAGAGCTTAGATCTGGCCCAAAAAAATCAAGCCCGACCCAACCCGAGCCTGTGCACGTTGTGTCCGAGAGACCGGCCCGGCCCGACACATTAACTGGAATTATGAGCCCGAGCCCGATTTCAACCCGACAGTTTTTTAATACATGGGTTGTTATAACTGACGTTCTCAACTACAATTCAGAGTTGTTTGAACTCAACGCATTTCTCTGTGAGGGCTTGCTTCGCTCTCATGCTTGGAGAAGTAACAAAAGAGGACGTTGAAGGCTGACTATCATCTTTTCTGCCACGGCGAGCCTGCTTCATGTGTCTGTTCATCATCCAAGTCCCCGTTTTATTTGCTGTCATAGGCGAGCAGCGTGCCGCACTTAGCCTAATGCACTTGACAAAGCCGACACATATGTTGTCACTGCCCACGACTTGTTTAAAATGCTTCCATACCTCCGACTTTCCTCCAAACTTGCTCAAAGGTAATTCTCCTGTTTTTCTTTTTTTCTTTACGTCCTCAAGCTCTATGTTGCACTTAAGCTACACCATACAGCCCAGCAGCCCCGGTGTGATGTGTGCGAGAGGAGGAGACTCCGCGCATGACAAGTGTTGCATTTTGTAACTGTAATCCAAATGTGTCCAACTTTCTGGACACATTTGTTACTTTGGCCTAAATATAGCCTATATAGATAATATTTCTGATTATGCCATAGCTTTCTCCCCACCCAATTAGGCTAATAAAGTAATGATTAAAAAAAACACAAATGCTTGATCAGGGGCCCGGCCCGAGGATAGAGGTGGAAAATAACGGCCTGAGAATCTAAACTCTAGTCCTTATACAGCAAAAATGGCGAATGGCTAGAAAAAAAGGAGAAAAAAAAAAATCAATGCAGCAGTGCCAGAGCTATCTTCTTTTTTATTCCACACAATCTTCCTTCTTGTCAAAACCTGGTGCATACTTCCAGCATAGTAATAGCAAAGGCTATTCTTCTATATAAGATAATCTCACATGAAACTAGCTACCTCAGCAGTCAGTATTAGCCCATCTATCTGCTACATTATAGATTGTATTTTTAAGTCTACATCAAAACACACAACAACAAACTACAATAGTTGTTAAAAAACTGGAAAGGAATTTATCTGGCACTGTTTGCACACAGGCATCCAAACACAAGTAAATGCCAGCAGCAAACATTCAGTCAACAACTATACGTCCACTTGAGCTATTAGAACCAATACCTCTCGTTCCCCTGGGCTGTCTGGCAGTCTGTGGGGCAAGTCTGCTAAGATGTCAATCATGCAGTCTCCCTACCAATCTGCCAGTTCCTGATGGCCTGAAGAGAAATAAGGGCTCATTTCCTCCCTCCAACCTCAGAGCTAAAATGGCACGGCAGAGGTACAGGGGCATATGGTAGAGCCATTTGGCATTTACTCGCTAAATGTGCTCACTGGCCTTTGGATAATGCACAATCACATAATTTCTCTGGCCTTTTTTCCTGGCAAAAAGGGACTAATTTATCAGAATTCTTTGGAACATGACAGCGGTGGAATATTTTTCTCGGGATATAGTTGGAAAGCCAATCAGATGTCTTTATTTTCACTCTCATTCCCAGTCATTATTTCAGTGCTTTCTGTCTGCCCTGCCGTGCGCTGAAAAAAGTGTGTAAAGACTCAAACTACAGGTTTGTATTGATTGCTCTCACAATGATCTCTCACGGGTTTAGAGATGATGTAGTACTTTGTGCACACTGACCATGTGATCTCTGATAACTACATACTTCTGTGTGTATGTTCACATACCATGTGCATTTGTGCAGACATGAGTGTATGTCAACAGAGTGAAGAGTACAAAGCTAGCACCCCAGGGTGCAAATACAGAGCCTGATCAATAACCACTACACAGCCACAGGATAAAGATCTTATCCATTAACAATCCATTTCAATCTTCTCCCTCTAAGCCATCTATAAGCCATGTATATACCATCCAATATACGGTTGATAGTGCCTCTTAGTTACTGATTAATTACCTTTGTGTTGCCTGTTTTCTTTGCCTTTAGCAGAAGAAGAAAAAGAGCTGAGTGATGTTATATATATTCCTTTGAAATGCCATGTCTGAACTGAAAGAAAAGAATTACAAGAGGGCATTGTGGATTCAAGTGTCAGCTACAGAAAATGAGCTAACGAATAAAGAAAGGGGACATTCTGATGAGATTAGAGAATGAAAATGAGAGAAAGAAAAGGACAGTGGCCAAGATAGGTTAAATAAAGAACAGAAAAAGGGCACACGAGGAGGATGGAATGAAAGCTGTTTTGTCCCATCTTGTCTCGGAACAAATACAGCACAAAAACATAGAGAGCAACAACAAACACATTTTCAGCCAATGATCTTAGGGGAAGGGAAATTGGACGTGAAAGTGATCTCAGAGAAGCTTTATCTTATTGTGTTAAAGAGAGGATTCAACAAAGGAAGCAAGCCATGGTCTCCTGACACAAAGTAAAGAATGAGAGGATATCGCCTGTGTAACTACGCAGTAATCATCTCTAATTATTTTTTGCCAAAGCTCAAATCCCTGCAATCACACTGGGGCTTAGCTACACTTATCGCACTCTGCACTAATGGGACCCGCTTGATTGAAAATGGAGGGTTATCATTTGGATTTATGACACAAGGGTGAGCGACCATATGCATACACAAGAGTTTGCAAACGTCCATGCACATTTATTCCACAAAAACAAACACACCACTCATACATATTCAGTAAAGAAACAAGGAAATTCACATACTGTGCCTCACAAACACATTGTCCCTTTTTGTAGTGTCCATCCATAACATTGCTCATGATGTGTGTCATGCATTATCCAAAGAATAAAATGGTTCTGAGTTCTTCCTGTGTTTTTATTTTGGTGTTCTGTACAGACAATATGGACAGCAGCGTTTATCGTGCCATCACTCGACCACATACACTAATGCACACACTTTGATTTAGATTATGTGCGCCACGGGAGCAATCATTAGATTACACAACCGGTGAAGGGACTCCACATGATGTCTGCCTGGGAAAGCCTTTTTGCTGTGCACTACAACAGTAAAGCTTTCTGAGTCCCAGTGAAATTATAAAAGTCTGTTGTTAACATGGAGGTTAGTGAATGTTAGTCATGTGGGTTGAGTGTTAAGAAAGATTGTTGTCATTGAGGGCTGTGTCACGACATGTCAACAGTAGTAGCATTTAATTGAACATTTGCTAACCCCCTCCCCAAAACAGCAATAGTCCAATCGTAGTGTAGCAACTGTAAACTAGGCATGCCAGGCCTGTCAAGCTTTGTATTTCTCCACATGCCATAGTGGTGTGCATGAAGCTGTAGTAATAGTGTTACAGTGGTAGAAGTATTCACATCCTTTACTTAAGTAAAAGTAGAAATACCATTGTCTAAAAACACTCCACTACCAGTAAAAATCTTGAATTCAATATTTAACTTCAGTACACGTACAGAAGGATTATCAGCTAAATGTAATTAAAGTATCATACTCATTATGCAGAATGGCTCCTTTAAAAATGTTCTATTATTATATTAGTCTGTTTTTTATCTCTAACACTTGGAGCGTTTTTATGTTGTAGTTTGTAAATGTGGACCGAATTTTAGATACTTTAGATACTTTGTATACTAATATAAAAGTACAAGTATTTAATAATTTGACTTAAGTACAGTACTTGTAAATGTACTTAGTTACTTTCATGGCCAAGGACACATGTTAACTGACTACATGTCTTTAACACCCTTTTTATTTCATCTGTATTTCTTCCTATAGCATAAATCCTCATATAAAAGCCGGTATTTAAATATGGCCAGCATGAACAAATAAAGGCCAGGTGGAATTACCAGTTTCCTACTACAGCTCACATGATACATTTTATTCTAACGTACATTTTCATCAGTACACATCATAATCATTATTTAATTCTAGTCGTTTCTTCTTTGCCGTACTCCTGGTCGATGTTAAGTTACTGTCAACAAAGACTACCTATAAAGGTAGGACTACAATAATTGTAAGTGTGTTTCATGCAAGGTAGCTTAGTATTGCTCAATGGAAAAGACAAAAGTGGAATAACTGATATAAGTCTTGGTGTGCTGATTGAATTATTGCTGTGGAAATGGACATTATATTGAATTTATCAAGACGACAGGCTGCAAGACAACAAGAGTTTGAGTTTGCTTTAATAGAACAGAACATAAAAGTAAAAGCTTGTCTTTAATATAAACCCAAATGACTGGCTCTCTCTGCTACTAAGGTAAATAAAAAATACTATTTGAGAATTTATGATATTTTAAAAATTTTCTTCACACACTGCAAGTATCTTGATGGTAATTTTTAATTTTTTATTTACAGGTGCAGAACAGGAGAAACAATGTTTCATGTCACTGTCCTTAAAATGTGGGGTTTATGTCATAAGAGAGTTTGACTGGCAAGGTGTTGCACCTGCAGACTGTAATGTGTGAGGGAATAAACAGTAAATGTAGAGGTACATCAATATTTAAAGTTTTAAAAAATACACAAGCATAACATACTGCAGGTTTTTTTTAACTTAGTTGTATCCATACGAGAAGGAGGCAACACAACTAAGCCTGTATAAATAGACTGCAGGTAAACGACCTCCTCTGCAGCTCTCTCTCTCTCTCATCCCTGTTCCTACTTACAAGGTTCAAGTTGTGGTTGTGTCTAAATACCTAATCATCTCATAGGATTTTGTGCTGAATTTAAATGGTTATCCTATAAAGCTGGACACATTCTAATAACATCTACACGGGATGACCGAATATAGCTTAAAATATGCAACTCATCAGATGAACTGACGGACTGCGTTGCTCTCTTCTCCCTCACCGCCGCTCTTAGTTAACATAGCCTGACAAGACCTCCTCCCACAGCATTTACTTGGACTCACTCTGGAAGCACACAAACATTTAAAATAGAGTGCTGTTAGTAATGGAGAAAGAACTCAGAACATCTGCAGCTTACTTTTCCACAAGCATAAAATTATGTAGAGCTGTATTTTCGCGTGCTAAGTGCTCTCAACCTAAGGGTCTGACATCTACTTGTCATTTAGGGAAAAAGTTGAAAAAAACACCTCATTTAAAAAAAAAAAAAATCCTTTTGATTTGCTCATGTAACACAAATCTGAGCTCAAACATTTCTCTAATGTGCCAAATAGCACTATAAATCTTGCTGAATCTTCTTGATCATGTCCTCTAGCAGAGTGATTGAACCTTTTATCATCAAAGGCTTAAGCTTTTGTCTCTGGTGACCTATCTGCTTTACCTCTTTGTACACACAGCATGTAAGCCTCGCAGGCAAGCTCATGGTTTGAATACAGATTAATTTATCAAACTGTTCAATAGCACAGTCTGCCTCAAGTGCATCAAGTACACATATATCAAAATGTGTTTTCTTAATACATGCAAAGACAGATTTAGGCTGAAATGGGGGAGTTTTTCTGTTTGAGAATAGCAGATACTTCAGACTAGACGGACAAAAAGGAGACAAAAAAAAGAGGAGGAAATTAAAAATGAGTGTGTGAGAGAGAAATGACAAGGCAAACTGAAGGATGCCATGAGGCACCTACACCAATCTCAGAGGTAGATAGCTAATTAATCTCTCAGCAGGAGCGAAACGTCAAAATACCGAACCACAGACCCAAGACGCCATCGAGCAGGAAGAAAGCAGGAGGAGGTGGGTAAAACATCCCCAGGAAAATAGGGAAACTACAAAATATAACCAGAGAAAGTAAACAAGTGCATGACAAACAAAAGACGGATCACAGCGTTTTCTTTAGACTGCATGTAACATGTCGAGACAGTTGACAACGGAGTGAGGGATCATCGGATGTTATAAGAATCAATCCAAAATTGCCTGTAGTAATCTGTACATTAAAAGGGCCTACATGTCGTATTTTGAAGCTTCAGTGAAATCGTGCTGTCAAGTCAATTGTGTTACTTGTACAAATGCAGCAGCTGCAAGATGTTGAGCTGGGGATTGTAGATGTCTCATTAACTACAAGCTAACTATCCAGATACTTAATATATAATATAAATACTTAATATTCCAATAATGAATACACAAATCTGAAATGTTTATTAAATGTATCTGATACATTGAAAATATTGAAGCCTACTACTTTTAAGCACTTTATTTTTCCAAGGCTGCTAAATCCAAATACGTTGACTTATTAGCATGATATACATGACAGTTTAACTGTATTCTCACTACTGAAATGTACTTGATGTCAGTTAAATTGTTTCATTACTATTGTAGAGCTCTGTTGTTGTTTTTCTCGTACAATATGATCTTTGGCCATGTACTGAAATTGGGTTGCAGAGATATATTAACTAGCCACATCCCATTGTGCTTACAATATTATTATATTATTAAAAATATTATTATTATTATATTATACTTACAAATGTAAAGGGTCATTCCACCAATTTAACATGAAGTTCATTAAAGTCATCAGAAGCAGTACGGCTTAGCCTGGGAAACCATTGGATAAGGCCTTTGTTTGAAAAGATAACCCCACTGATGTCGTCAAATTTATTTAAGTGCAATATGATTTTGCTAGAGTAGTCTTTTAATTGGCTACCACTATATTAAATTTGCCAGCGAGTGAAATAGTTGATCAGCACTAAAAAAAGATTGGTTTATTGTTTGGTTCATTGCTCTTTGCTAATAAAGGGAAGAAATTAAAGATTAATAAATGATAGCATCAGACCTTAGAAAACTCGGTATTTTGCCAACTTGAAATTTTACAAAGGTATTACTGGGCTATGTTGCAAAGCTTTTAAAGGTGTTCATGCTGTTGTTCTGAACTACTATAATAAACACAATACAGAACATGGAGGATAAAAATAGGACCAGACTAGACAGAGACAGACAAAAATAAATAAGTAAATGTGAAAATCGTACATTCTCTCAGCACTTGTTTTGTCGTGTTATGAAGTATGTGAATGATTTCAGCTGCTTTTTGTCTTGTTCTCTGTCCCTCATGCACTTGTGCTCTGTCCTTCATTCTCATACACAAGCAACCCCCCCCCCCCCCACACACACACACACACACACACACACACACACACACACACACACACACACACACACACACACACACACACACACACACACACACACACACACACACACACACACACACACACACACGCAGCCATGGGAGCATGAAGAGACATCCATCCAGAGAGAGAGGGTGTAACGGCAGGTAAGCAACAGAGAATATGAAATCTATACAGTTTTTGAAGATGACAGTGTGTGTGACACACACACACACACACACACGTGCATCTTTCATTGGGTAGCTGACTGGTCCCCAGTTAGTCTTTGTTGACACTGTACTCTGAGGAAATTGTTGGTATACTTGATGAATATCACATACACACACACACTCAAACAGACATAAACACACACATATATACACACACACACACACACACACGCACACACACACACAGAGATTAGCCCCACTGAGATGGTGGATGGTAGTAGATAATATTAGAACACAGACAGAGTCAAATTCACACACAAACAAGTATTCTATATTGGTACAGAGCTAGACAGAAAACATTCATTAAAGTTAATGCCATACCTTTATATGCAAAGAGATTTGCCCTTTGATCACAAAACAAACATTGACAAATTGCATTTTATAGTAAAACGGTGTTAAAGCATTTTTTTAATTACCCAAGGCTATCACTGTAGATTGTGATCCATGTATAACGCACACACGCAAACCAACACACACTCATCCATCGCTAAAGCTGTGAGCAGGCCATCACTCTGGCCCATCAGCTGTAATAAGTTTTCACAAACGAGCGTGCACACACAGTCATACCTGAGGCGCTTTTTCTATTTTTGGCCGTGAATGAATCCCATCTTTCATAACTTGCATTATTCAAACAAAATCCCAAAACCTTCTGATTGAAAGAGCGCTGTAGAATGCCACTGGGTGGAGGGATATGCAAATGCTCTTATCAGTCGTTCCTCCACACACCCACATACACACACACACAGACACACGCACACACACTCTCACACACACACACAGCGTCAGAGCCATAGGCAGAGCTGTTCACATGACAAACGAGGCTCTGAACCCAGGGCGATTCAAAAAGGTCTGCAGCCAGACTACAGAGAGGGAAACCCCATTCCTCCCTGTCCCTCCAAACACACACACACACACACTCACTTTTGCTGCAAAATGATCAGGAGGAATGAATTTCACCTTATATTACTTATTTAAAATTGATCATTGTAAGTATGTGTGTCTGTGTGTGTGTGTGTGCGTGCGTGCGTGCGTGCATGCGTGTGTGGCAAGTTGCAAATTCCACAAGAGCAGGAAAAGAAAGTTGTATAATTTTATTGGAGGATGAAAGATATCCTCCAATAAAATGTACTTCTCAGATTCCAAATCAAATGTGACAGATCTAATTGAGCTTATTATTGAGATGGTCTTACATAACACATGTAAATCTACTCATTACAGTAATGACTGCTGGCTGCAAAACTGACTCCAACATGTAAAAGATTTAGAAAAAAAGTCTTAACAATGTCAGGAAGGATAGACCTGACAAGACTAGGAGCCGTTCTCCCTCTTGATTACTCTACCAAAATACAACATTATTACACTCTGCTTCATGTTCCATTGTTTGTCATATGAGCCCGTTTCACCAAGGAGAGAGCTGCAGGGGCCTGCATTAAACGGAAGGCTTAAATGTCAGGTTTAACTTTTCTGTAAAATGAATCACTGAATTTCTTGAACGGGAATGGCAACGAGTTGTATTAGCCTAGAAATGTCACTCATACACAGTCTATCCACACACAGTGCTTTCTAGAGGGCCAAGGAGATATGGCTGGGTGGAGATGAGGACTGCTGCTTTGCATGGAACCCATAAACACAAAGATCGCATTTTTGCTGCTGCTGCGCCTATCTGCCTAAAGTGACTTAGGGAGGATTAAGTGGAGACATGTCAACAATATGTATATGGGTGACAGTTTGTTCTGTGTGTGTGTGTGTGTGTGTGTGTGTGTGTGTGTGTGTGTGTGTGTGTGTGTGTGTGTGTGTGTGTGTGTGTGCGCTTGTGCGTGCGTGTGCAAGCGCTCGTGAGTGCATGGGTGGATGTGGGTAGTGGCATCTGCTTCAGGGTAATTTACAGTGACTGCACTCAGTTGTCACTGTACTGTCTTTGCTCTTAATGCGCTTTCTAATGTGCATAAGGTTGAAACTAAATTAATTAAATGTCTGCTTTTTACTGCTTCTGTTTCATAAGTATCCAAATATACAGCAGTAGGATTGCAACTATAGATTATGTTAGGACGACACAGGCCTACAAGGTAGGACGCAAGGTCCTGGCCGAGCTTGGGTACCAAGCCTCAAGAACAAGCCCTGGTGCCCTTAACACAAGGGCAGCTGACCTGAGAGAGATGATCATAAGTAGACCCTCATGGTTGCTTTACCAAGGCTAAGAGAAAGAGGACCCTCTGAAAGATTGCTAGAAGACGTGGATGCAGCGCTACATACTATCTCTACCGAGCCCATCACTGGACCAACTAACAAGCTGATATACACTATAGCAACAGTGATTACAAGATTAACATAGGCCATAAGGAGCATGGAGCACAAGATCAATAAAGGCTGGGGTCTACCATACCCGATAGGACCCCAGGTGCAAAGATGGCCCTGAGACAGTCCAGCCAAGTGTACAGGAACTCCCAAGAAGTCCCAAGGTCAAAGTGGGAGGCACCTCCAAAGGTGGCAGAGAATGACAGAGCTACAATCCTGTGGGACTTCCAGATCCAGACTGATAAAATGGTGGTGGCTAACCAACCGGACACTGTGGTGTTCGACAAACAGCAGAAGGTAGTTGTGATATATGTAGCAATCCCAAGCGACAGCAACATCAAGAAGAAGGAACATGAGAAGCTTGAAAAATACCAAGGGCTTAGAGAGGAGCTAGAGAAGATGTAGAAAGTGAAGGCAACAGTGGTTCCAGTGGTAATTGGAGCACTCTGGGCTGTAACTCCCACACTGGGACAGTGGCTCCAGCAAATTCCAGGAACAACATCTGAGATCTCTGTCCAGAAGAGTGCAGTCCTAGGAACAGCTAAGATACTGCCCAGAACCCTCAGGCTCTGATTGAGCTTGAAGGAAGGGGACCGCCCAGGATGGGGCGAGTGGGGAATTTTGTATAAATATATATAAGGAAACCACCAAACATTCACATTAAATAAGCTTGTACAAGTTCATTTGGGGGATTTTTGTTAAACTTAACTACTGCTAATTAATATTCTTTCAATCAGCTAATTAATTAATTAATCAAATAATTTACTGGTTAAAGTAGGAAGCCAAATTGTACAGAACTTTGTCAGACGCTGTCAACTTTGTTGGAATTAAATTAAGTTTTATTACTTTTATGTTGTTGTATTGCATCAACTTTAAAAATAGAATTTCCTTCATGGAGCTCACAGTACAGTATAATGTACAACTGTTTATTTATCTGTCAGATAGATATCAAGACATATGAAAAGAAAATGTGGTGGGACAATTGCACTGATAATACATCGTTCTGGTTGTTTTTTTAAAAGAAAAGATCGGTTAGTTTGCTACTTAAATTATACATTTCTACCTAAATATAAAAAAAAAAAAAAACATTAATATAAAGAGATATACATTACATAAATATAATAGTCCACATAACATTTTATATTCATGTTTTAGTCCATTTTGACTATTTTTTAAACATTTCCAGGATCTTCTTCTAAACAAAAGCAACCATCTACTTCAGTATGCTCCAAACCAGTTTATAACTCATGCAGGCACTCCAATCTTGATCCTTTCTGAAACACAGACACTCACCCACAGCACCTTTTTCTTTCTCTTATACATATACATAAAGCCTTCAAATCAAGACATGAAATAGGTCATGGTTTCTTTCTTCATCTTTTCTGATTGCACATGACAGTCATTTCTCAAACAAGAGGAAGGGCTTCTTGATGGGTTAGATTGTGTGTGTGTGTGTGACAGCGTAAGGGAGGGCAGGAGACTGTGTGCAAAATAGAATAGAGTAGAATAGAACAAGCCATAATGCACAATATATTTAACATAACTTTAGTCTCAAATAATTGTCCACTTTTTATGGAGTATGCATGTTTGTGCCAGCGTTTTCCTTTTCTGTTTCTGTTTGCTTGCATGTACATGATCCTATGAGATTCTACGACATTGATCACTCACATTGTTTCCCATAGGGGTTATGAAAGGAAGGGTGAAACAAAAGATGAAAGGCAAACAGAGAGAATGAGGAGTCAGTGAGCCGGGAGAGAGAAAAGAGAGTCTAGATGACAATAGACTTTCAGAGCAGAACGCCAACTGTGACTCAGCCATTTTTTGGCAGAACTAAACTTAAAAAGAAGAAGAAGAAGAAGAAGAAGAAGAAGAAGAAGAAGAAGAAGAAGAAGAAGAAGAAGAAGAAGAAGGAGAGAGAGAGAGAGAGAGAGAGAGAGAAAGAAGAATCATGTTCATGTTTATGGGAGAAAACAAAAGGTCAGGAGTTAAGGACAAGAATGATAGAGAGTAGTCAGCAATGGAATGTGTCACAAAAGTATTGGTGACAATTTATAAAGACGTATCATTTGACTTCTCAACCCTACTTTTAACATAACCATCCATTTTTCAACCAGAAATGAGGGCAGAGTAAGCGTGTTATGGAAAATTACACTGTAAAAAAAACTTTATGGGATGTTAAACAGCATAAATAAACAAGCCTTAGTCCATCAGAATCAAAACAGCTTTTTTTCTAGTCAAAGGTCCCCTTAACTATTGCACTAACCCACTGCATCATTATCATCAAACTCTCACAGTGGAATACAGTCCAGTAAGTCCATCTAACATGTCAGTTAAAAAACAGCTCCAGATTGATGCCCTATTTTTCCACTATCTCCTACAATGTCGAGACTTTCTCATATTACAGTAGGATAACCACCCTGTGAAGTAAAATTCACAAAGCGCTTCTATTTATAAAAATTGCATTTGCAATTCCGATTCCTTTATGACACAATCAATAAACACAATAGTTTTAATATTCTCATAGTTATTATTTCAATTAGCTAGTCTGATTGAAATTCTGTCCTCGTCCATCAGCATAATGGATTACATTTAAACAGCACTGCACTCCTATAGACACACACACTTACAAAATCACTCAATTTCCTGCAACTTACACTAGACTTCTGTCCCCAAATAGAAGCGTATCCTAACATATAACACACAAATATTATAGATATGAGTAGTGGAAATATTCCTCTCTATAAACATAAGGGTGAGAGAACCATTATAAATGTACTGAAGCTGGAAGCAAATTGAAATAAAAAGGAGACACTCATTACTTATTCTCAGCAGTAAAACACCAACCAGCTAGCTTTGATCACACATCTCCCATTAGGACTCATGTGTTATGGACACTGGAGGACCTCTTTCTGCCCATTTTACGCCCCATGTCCTCAGGGCATCCTGCTGTCCATTCCCCCCCCCCCCCCGTCTCGTCTCATCAATGTCTTTCCTCATTGATGCTTTACTCCTTCTATCTGCCCTCATCGGTTCTTTAATTTAATTTCTCCTCTCTACTGAAACTTTTTATGAGCTATTTTTCTTCAACTTCTTGTCCATAATATTTTATGTTACTGTCCATGTTTGGTTCATCAAAACACATGGAAGCACAGAAAGAAAGAAAAAACAATCACCTGAAGTCATGCTGGACCAAGTATGCTAATAGACCACATAATGATCCTCTGGCAAGTCTGAACAGCTTTCACCTTCATTTGCATTCCCTCTCTCTTTCTCTGTCGCGCTATTGCTGACTCTTCATGCATTAAACACAGAATTTAACCTCCACCTACAAACAGCAATCTTTTTCTCTACCTGGCAAGTGCTCACCCACACATGCAGGTCCACCCATACACTCTCTGACATGAATCCAGCTACAACAAGCACTTCTAAGAGTCAGCGAGATAGAAGGCGGAGAGCTTACTTCACTTTTTTTTTTAACTTTAAAAATATATGTGAGATAAACCACAGGCACATAACTAGCTGTTATACCTTCTCAAGATTAGTTTTTGTGGTGTTAGTTTCATTTGCAAATGAAATTACTTTCATAAATACGAGCTGTAGGTGTGTAGTCATGGCAACGTAACACTTTGCTGAGAGAGGATACTTTTTGTTTATCTGGCACAGACATTTCTCTCCATATTTCGGTTTGAAAGTGTTATTGCATATGACTCCATTTTTTGTATTGGTATATTTAGATTCAGTCTATCTATTTTGTTTTGAATCTCAACTTCAACTCAACATTGTTCTACATTTACAGAATGTATGACCAACTAACTCAATCGAAATCTGCTAAATGATGGTACCGGTTTTACTGTTGTTGTTGTTAACAGGTTTGATTACTTAATTGTTTGTCTTTAGCCTCTGAATGTCTTCAAGTGCAACAGCTTGTGTGAGAGTGTAGGTGTGCGTAGGTGTGTTCATTATTAAGTGCACATTCAGAGCAATACAAAGAGTGGTTGCAATTGATAACCACTTTACACCACCTGGGATGGGGAGCTATGTTGATACAATAATTGATGAAGGCTTTAATTGAACCAAACCCTCTGTCTGCAACACTGAAGACTTAGTTTGACTTTTAATTGCAATCTATAAAGTATCCATGATTATTCTGAGGCTACACAAATCATCACCCACAAAAGGATATACTTTAGTTATAAAATCAGCATAAATGATCTACATTCATACTCACGGTGCTGTTCGTGGTGGCATTCTGATTGTCTGTATATCCCTTACTGGATTCATATAAGTAGAGGAATCTAGATGGTTCAAGCACTTCGGTGGAGTATCCCTTTAAAAGTGGCTTGAATTGGCAAATACTGTATATATTTTAATGTCTCAAAAAACAAAAACAAATTGATAATAAGTGCAGAAAAAAAAGAATTTAACCTTTGAAGAAAATCTGATATATGAATATCTTCAGAACCACATGAAGGCAATTTTCCCCCATAAGATTGTTTTTTAAATTGAGTCATATGATATGAAATGAGTGATTGCCGACTCAAAGGGCACTCATGGTTTAGATGGGCAGATATAAAATGTTTGATATTTGAATGGGCACCATAAAGGACTTCTTGTCAGACCATGAGATGAACAGCTGCTATACCTCTTTTATTTTTTTATTTTAGATGCTTTCTTTGGCACAGAAGAAGTCAAAGTCAGTCATTTGTGAATCACATTGTGTGACTCAGTGGTTTTGCAAACAGAGGCACATGAGGCGTTTTGTTCTGTTGGCCATCTGCACCTCAATCAAGCAGCATAAACCCCACTGATACCCCCTGGCAGAGAGAAGCCAGGCAGCAGGTGCAGCGTGACGCCCAGCTCTGGTGATCACTCCATGTAGGCCGGCAGGGTGGCCCATAGGTTGAGAGACACCCAGGATCAAGCCCCATGTCAGCGCACTTCTGCCACACTGAATCACCCTTGAGCAAGGCATTGAATCCCAAACAGCTCCAAAGATGCTGTGTGAGGAAAATACAACTTTCCCTGCAGATAATAAAGAATGATATAATTATATTTTCGCTAAATTCTGACTTTAGGGACATAGCAATTTTTTAGCCAGCAATCCAACACATATTTAAATGTCATGAAAATAATGAAATTAGGGACCGTTCGGTATTTATGGAATGGACCACCGGAGGAAAATAGGGGAGGGTCATGTCTTTTTATTCTTTGTTGAGGGGAGGGTCATCCAACATTTTTCAGTCCAGAGGGAGGTCACCCAACTTTTGCCACACCAAAAAATGCCACATTTGATGTCAGCTTACTAATTGATTGCGGGTTTTGTGTAGATTTGGACTTTTATACGTTTATTCCACTTTGTTTAAATGGCGAAGTGGAGGAAGCCTAGTGACGAGTCCATAGCAACCAGTTTGTGTGTTAAATGTTACCCAGAGTGCCTTGCTGAATGGTCTCAATATTGTATTGTTGTATTTCATATGAATACTAGTTTACTAGATGAGTAACTTAGTATTTGAAGTAATGCAGTAATGCAGGAAGTGTGCATTTCGTTTCCATGCTTATTGTGTTTTCACAACAATGTTAGTGAGTAAATCTACTGAAATGGCCACCACACCATAACAGAGGAGTGTGATGCGTCAGATGAGAATGCAGAGGTTTAGTCACGTACGTCATGGCTGTAAAAACAATGGTAATCTGTATCTATTTGCCAAGGGCAAACCAGTACAGAAGGTATTGATAAATTGTGGGGAGAGGGTCATCCCTTTTTCCCAAATTGAATTTATTTTTTTGGTGAGGGGAGGGTCATGTCTTTTTTTTTTGCTGAAGGTCCGAAAACTCCTCCAGTGGCCCCTTAAGTAAATAACGACCAGTCCTTTAGGAAAATAGTTCACAGTCTGGGTGAACATAAAATATGGAAGTGTTATATAACATCAAAGAAGGAGCAAAACCTTAGCATGGGCCCATGCTAGGTGGAGACATATGCTTCACTGCTCATAGCTTGCTGTGGCTGACAACCATGAGACAGATGTCTCTGTACCCCACATGTTCAGATCAAAGTGTGTGTGTGTGTGTGTGTGTGTGTGTGCGTGTGCGTGTGCTTGTTTTACTATATTCGTGGGGTCCAAAAATGGGGGAATACAGTATAAAATGCTGGACCCCACAAGGTTAAGGGGCTGTTTGAGGGTTAAGACTTTGTTTTAGGAGTTGGGTTAGAATTAGGTTATGGTTAGGGTGAGGGTAAGGTTTAAGGTTAGGCATTTAGTTGTGATGGTTAAGGTTAGGGTAAGGGGCTAGGGAAAGCATTATGTCAATGACGGGTCCCCATAAAGATAGTGAAAGAAACGTGTGTGTGTGTGTGTGTGTGTGTGTGTGTGTGTGTGTGTGTGTTTATATCAGAACATTTAAAAAACTAGATTCTCCCATATGAAGGTTTAAAAGTCAAAATATCTCTGCATCTGCTGCAAGGTTTTAGATTTTGACAGATTCGTATTTCCCCTCTTGTTAGCCCCCTAACTTTATGGTAGTGCAATACTAAATTGTGGTGGTGGACCCCTATTAGTACATCATCATTACAACACAGGTCACTATTCTTGACCGTGTGTAACACAGCACTCATAAACCCAAACATAGTAACACTATAGCTTCCTGGAACATGTATCCATTCCCCACTTATCCTCATTCATGATGTAATCCAAGTCCTTGTTTCTTATACTGGACTGTCTCTTAACCCCTAAACCCCATTGCTGTTAACTCAGACTGTACAAGTTACTTTGCATCACACATTTCTTTAAATTTCTTGCTTCCTGTGTCTTTTTTGGTATAAATATAGTGTCTTCTTACCATATCTCAGGTCATTATGCTAGTCTCCTAACCTCACTCACATGCAATGAAGCTCAGCGTAAATTCTTTCAGGAAGACTTATTAAGCGTTCTCCTCTCCTAAACTGATCAGCTGATTTGGGGCATTGACTCTTCAGTTAAACCAATCAGAATTTGTCATGAATTTCATGAGCCAATTACATCATTGCATCCATGCTTGAACATTCAGTTCTTCTCTCTGCTGCTATCAGTTGTCATTACAGGCAAATCGAGCAACCCTCCTACATCCCATTTACCTCCAGTCGTCATCATTCTCAGCACCCTGGGTCCTCCCAGAAGCCCCGCTCCCGTACAGCCATCCAGTTCTTCAGGCTCTTTCACAACCACAAGTGTCTAGACTCCATCGTGGGGGGATATGCCTAGTCATGGCTTCTCTACCCCTTATACAAGTATTTACATAGCGATGGAGTCTAATCGTCAAAGACTCTACATTTCAATCTTGTGCATTATGTGATGATTAAACTCATTTGCACCTTTCAACGAAGTCTCTCCTGATTGAATTGTCATTTCTTTGTGGCTAGGGAACTTCATGTACCCTCTGCTTCTCACACTACATAATGAAATCTTGAGGAGAAGAAAAAAAGGAATTGGCGAGTATTTCTTGTTCCTCTCTCCACTATCCCCCTCCTCCTCTTTGTATTTTATTTCTGTCCTATAGCAGACCTGCACACCGGTTTGGTGGTACCAGTGATAATCCATCCATTAAGAGGAAAATCACTACCTTATTCATCATTGTTAAATTGCCATCTAAATGAACAGGTACATTTAACTATTAACTGTTAATTGACTGTTAATTGTCATTAAAATCGCTGCCAAAATAAATGTCTGGACTGATGGGCCATGACTTCAACTCTCAAATCTCCCTCCTTTCACTCTGCTGTTGTGGAGTCAATATTTGTGCAGGATACAGCTCAGTTCACTGACTTTTATTTTTGTATTTTTAAGTAAATACATTCCTGATATTATATGACATGAAAGGTATATGTATGGCATACAATGGCCAGGGGAGCAGCTAAGAGGACATTCAGTCAGCAGCTTGCACACACCAGGCTTTCAGTGGTCATTTGCGGGAGATTTGTGGCTTTTCCACCTGACCATGGCAACCCCTCACACCCTCTGCCAACCCTTCACCTTTCACAAGATTTGAAAGAGATTAAGTGTCTCAGTGGAACACCGCGCCAAATTAAACATCTCTCTATCTGTATCACTTCCCTCTGCCTTTCTGCCCAGACTCCTTGAGGTCTTTTTTCCTTTCTCTCGGCTTCTGACCACTGATTGCTTTTTCTCTCCTCCACAAACCCCTTCATTACAAAACTCTGCTTGTTTTGGCGGGCTGCTACAGGTCCACAACAGCCTGGGTTTAATAGCCAGGGACAAAGCTGTGGGATTTAGCCCCTTAGATATAAAAATTTACCCTGGGAATAGTGCAATAGCATAGAAAATTGTGTTTTCAGTTGAGTTATATTTACCGCTTTGTGATTAAACACAGAGGACGAGATTAAAAGTGATACAATTCTGAAATTCTGCAGTGAATAAGTCCAATTAAAGAACCATGGCAAAAAAAACTACTCTTAGCTCTCTTTCAATGTCGTTCCGTACACTGTTTGACCAATATAAGAAAGTGCCATCTCTGCGAGAGAATAAGCTGCTTGGAAGGAATAATTGACCACATCTTACTGTAAGATATGTTAATATTTAGCCACAGACTAATCAATGCAAACCCATTTATCAACCTGATTACACGTGTGTTTATGTGTGCACTGATTGTGTGTGACCGCATTTAAGTGTGAACTCACCCAATATTATTATCTCTAAATCCTTGTCTGTCCATCCACAGCAGTCCTGTGCTCTGTAAGATGATCAATCACAAGAGGGGCTCCTGGTAAGATTTTGAATTTCAAAGTAGATCCGATCAATCCACCTTGACAGTCGATAAGCATCTGGCCGAAGAGGAAGATGAAGATGAAAGGGTCATAAAACCATCCGACGCCAACCTTTTTTAAACAGGCTGTGCTCCATGTACTGGCATACCATTGAGTAGAAGAGCTGCCAGAATGATTCGTTTACATGTGTTTTCACATAACAACCACCTCTTCATCCAAAACCTCATACTAAACCAAATTTTGTCAAAATCAGTATTTTAGCTGAATGGAACCTAACATTTAGATAATCTTTAACATTGTCCATTTTAGGATTGTATAATTTAGTCCAGAGTGGCTGGAGCTAAATTTGGAAAAAGCCAATTGTCTTCTGGACGGAGCTATTGTGGCTGAATGGTAAGTTAGGCTATACATGCAAAATGGAGGGAACCAGTGAGCCGTGCTGAACATTACTTCTCAGATGCCGAACCGTCTGAGAAGTAACGTGACAGGGCATTTTAGATACAACAAATAGATAGAAACATGGATAGAGGTAAGGCTGTTTTCTGACTTCATAAAATGCCTCACAGAAACATTAGATTATCACTTAGTGAGGCAGCGGAGGGACCGAGAGTGAGCAGCATCAATTCAATACATTTAGGATTACGCCAAGTGGGTTGCATTAAAATTAATTTTAACAAGTTATGTGTAAAATGCAATTCATTCAAACTTGATTGTTTTGAACAGCCCTGATGGCCATATTGGCTTAGAAGTCAGGGAATTAAAAAGAAATAGATATAGGTCTGCAGTTTGTTTGGTCAACAAACATGATACAAACAAAAATGCACCAGGGTTAGTGGAGTTGATGAACAAAGACCAATTTCAACCAATGCAACAATTATGATAGGATGATTTTCTCCTCATTGGGTAATGTTGGCACTGGGTATATTCATTTTCCGTAGCAGCATTTAATTACTGCGTTGCATTCCAAAGCACCCAACACCAGCACTGTCTTCCTCTACTACACCCCTCTCGCCTCCTTGTTAAGCTACCCAAGTTAGTTTCACGGTGTTGCTGCCTGTCCCAAAAGGAGACGAGACAGGAGAGACTGCTCCTGCATTTTCTTTCATCAGAGTATTGAAGGCCACTTACTTGTGGTGAGAGGGAACTCAATGGGATCACATCTATAATATGACATAGTCACATATCTTATCAATGGAGGTTCCTACTAGTGGTCTAGAGTAACTATTGTACCCACAGACAGGAGGGTGATTCTTGTGAGATGAATGGCACAACTATCAGAGTGGAACAGTCTAAACAGAGAATGATCAAATGTAAGACTTTTATATTATTTCACTCTCATTTCTTGTCACAACAACTGCAGCTTGCTATCTACATGATGTTGCCATTATCAAATCTTGAATGGGTAACAGCACTTCTCACATTGGTGACAGAGCAGCTTTGCTGTAATATAATGGAGTTTAAATGGGTTTGGGGGCCCTTGTAAGTTTCTGAATCCATAAAAGAGCATTTGAACCTTCAATTCTAGCAAAATTATGAAATCAACAAAACATACTTACCAGACAAAGACAGTAATAAAGAAGATAAGAGTGTTCTGACTGCTGTGCTGTAATATTGTGAACCTGTTCCTGGACACACAACACAGAGAAATAAATACAGCCAGTCTCTCTGCAGCCCTGGGTCTGCCAAGAAGACTGAATGCAACACATTACAAGCACATAAACTGCCCTGACAGGACCCCTAATGTATGTGCATGCCATACTACGCTTTGCTACCCCCAGGAAACAGCGGGATTAACATACATGTCTCGGAAAGTATATTACTCTGCCTCTCAAACACGTGTGCGCACACACACATGCAGTCAAATGTAGATATCTTTGGAGAGTGAAGAGTCAACGTGAGCCTACATGCTTTAGTCCCACAACTCTTACACAGAGAGCTGACTGGATCGATGTTCACCTAAGGTATATACGTAGAGGTATGAGTGTCCAGACACTGCTAAAACCATATGGGTACTACTGTGCCTGACACTATTATTATTATTATTATTATTATTATTATTATTATTATTATTATTATTATTATTAGTAGTAGTAGTAGTAGTAGTATAATTAACAGCTTCTCAATTACCTCCAATGTAATGATAAAGAGCCAAAGTGAAAAGGAACTAATTCAAAGTCACACTGAATTTTGTGAGTGACTTAATAAAGCTATGGAACTTTGCTCAACAATATGTTGTGCGGTTCACTTAATATCATTAAATATCAATGTCAGCTAATGGATCAGCTATGCATTCAGTTGTCAAATCTCATAAAGGATGCCTTATTTAAGTACATTAAATTAACAGTATATGAGAATGGACTTCAATGTCCTGGCTGTAACAGCACACCTTCTTACCTTTATCAAAGAATAGTCTGACATTTTGGGAAAACGTTAATTCGTTGTGACTCTATTACACTGTCCAACAGTCCAACTACAGGGGGTGATTAAAAGCCATATAGTTAATCACAGCATAAACAAACACTATCCAAATCAGTAATACTTGCCATTGCATTGTGCATTGATTTTTGCTTCCGTCATAATGCCTATATTAATTCCTGATTCTTGTAAAACTGATGTTAGTTTGATGAGATTTATTATACTGTAAATGTACTATGTTTGTGGTATTTTTGTGTTTCTTATATCTACAATATATCCATTTTATATCTAGAATGTTTAGAATGAACCAGCCTCTGTTACATCACTACTGCGGCTGATTAAAAGTTCTGCAAGCAACTAAACCCATTGCAGACATTAAATATGCATTTGTGAAGTGAGATAGGTTAGAGTTTGTAATGCCGTCTCCCTTCATGCGTGTGTACCACAGAATACAGTGTGGGTTTGTGACTGCACTCTCTGGAACTTTGCCTAATCTCTAAAACACAAAAGAGGAAAGAGGGGCAAGCTGTTACATTATTAAACACAAACACACGTTTATTGCCTCCACTAACATGTGCATGGCCTTTTGTGCACGTTTGTTTTTGGGACTTAAGAAACTTACCCACAAGGCTTAGAGCTTTGTGGTTTAAATACTGGCTTCCCTACTTCCCCGTCTATAAGAATATATCATTCATATCTTCACTGCAGATGGCTTCAAATATGTTCCTTCTCTTATCTCTCTCGCTCCTTTCAGCGAGTTGGGACACTCATCATGACACAAACTCACATGGATCCACACATCTTCTCTCTCACTCACACACACAAAGGTCACTCACAGGGCCAAACACTCATACTATGACATCTCTTGCATAATTCATGAGTCCAAATAAGAGCACATGAAATAATCATGAACGGGGGCCATATTCACGAAGCCATCTGAAGCTGAAAGGTGGTCCTAATTGGCCAATTTAGAAACAAATTCTAAAAGTAATGTGCTTTTCAGTTATGGTTTTAAAAGCCTCTCTAAAAGCAATTCTCCAAGCATTGAAGCAGGAAAAAAAAATTCCCAGAAGAGTTGGAGGGAGGTTAGGCGAGGATAAAACAATTCTTTACTACGACACATGAAATGTTACCCACACTCGCTGAGCAATAAATGTCTTAATCCATCACAATGCCTGTAACTCTCCAGAAATTATGAGATCACTTTTAAAATCATTACATCAATCCAGCCAACACTGATGGTAAAAATGACAATTCTTCCCTAAGTGTTGTGTGCATGTTGTATCTCCTCTGGAGATTGAGTGGCGGCGGTAATTACTGCAATGATAGCCTCTTCACCAGCCAGTTAAAAACACAGATTACAAGCATTTATTTTTAAGAGGTTTAAACTGCCTCTGCTTTCCTTAAAACAAAATATTCCACTGTAAAATCTTCCCTGTGAATAGTTTCTTAGAGGAAACTCGTCCTGACTCCAAAGAACTTTTCTGCTGCTGTTTTGAGAAAGCAGGGAAGAAGTACTTTTAGTGGTAAGATAAAACAAAAATGTATTTTCTTATGTGTAATTTTCATTTACTTGCATGTATTTTTGTGTAAATATAAAAATATTTTTCTAGGTGCAAATTGGGGAAAACAGTGTCTGATTGCAGGGACCCAGGTTCCATTCAGCCCAAGATTATTTGTTCTGGGAGAGGGGTCAATCCTTAGCGGGATGAATAAGCACATAAGAAGCTGGGTCCAGACAAGTTTAATGATAGCCAGACAGATTATTTTAAGAGGATGCAGGAATTAATGGGTGCTCTCAATTCAAGAGTGGGCTTGTAAAATGGCTAGGGTGGTGGCGTTTGAAAAATATGTCATATAAACAGTTTTCCAGATTGGATGTCTATACTAGAAATGGGGAAAGTACCTGAGCTTTCTGGAGGGCTCCTAACAAGCTTTGTGCTTGGGAGAGACGAGTGTGATGGGCTTATGGTGTTGTCATTTATACATATGTTTATTTGGTTTATTGTCTATTTTGTTATTATTTTGTTGTAATGTCTTGAATCATCATCTTTTCTTGATTGGGTGGGTGGTGATGATGAGGGGCCAGGGAGGGTGTTCATGTTGCGAATTGTATGTTTTGTATGTTGTTTAAAAAATTAATTAAAAAATTGTTAATCACAACAACACAGGTTCTCAAATGTTCTGTGAACTGGAGCTTTTGGGGTTAGCCCCATACATACAATAGTTACTAATTCACAATGCCATGCACAGCACAGATAGAATATGCTGTGCCTTTATTATTGATTAACATTACTTTTTAATGAGGTCATTAGCCTACTCCATTTTAGACAAAATGCTTCTGATAAAATAGGCCTACTTCCCATTAAATTCATATAAAATGGTTGTTTGATATTATCAAAATGAAATGATCAAATGCTTCACCTGCAGTTGGCCTGCTGCCAGTTTTGATCCAGCTCTGCAAAGTTGCACTATTTATAGCTGCTTCCTTAAGCTCTTTCTCTCCCTTCTTCAGTCATCTTTGTTATGAGGGCATACCTAAGCATACAGAAATACATTAAAGGTCCAATGTGTAGGAATTTCTCCCATCTAGCGTTGAGATCATATTGCAATCAACTCTCTTGTGTAATGCAGTTCAAAGTGCGTATTACAGCTATGGTAGCTTTCACTCTTTTTTTCTGATGACGCCGGTCCCTTGCTCTTTTCAATATCCTTTTTCTTTTTCTGGGCAAAGAAGAAGACTCCTGTGCCTGAAATTTGGATTTTGAACACGTGTGGTCCTCCAGGTTTCCTTCCTATGATACCCATTAGCAGCATTAGCAGCATTAGCTGCACCTGTGAGTTTATCATGTGACAGTGAAATGCCTGTCCTTTATGTCCCTTACCGGCTAACATATTTCAAGATGGCGCATTAATATGGAGCGTCTACCACTAACTAACTAAACACGTTACACACTGGACCTTTAAGCTATTATACATACATTTATAAAAAATAATAATAATAATACAGTTTATTACATTAAACAATTGGGAATTCATTTATCATCTTATAACAAAATAAGATAAGACATCTTCTATCAGCTTTCACTAACGTTACATCTGATTGTTGGTTTAAATCTCACGTAGCATATTGACTGTAGAGAATGTATAATGTAGCATGATTCGATAGCCCCAACCATCACATCCCTGAGCCTCTCTCTTCGCTACAGAGCGCACAGTAATGTAAAGCCGCCTACACATGATACGCGATTTGCTCTCTGTGCACCACTAGTAGGGCACAGAGCAAAGCACAGCGCAGGTAAATGTCATCAAAGGTAGCAAGGAGGTAGCGCAGCGCAAAGTTGGGCGCCACCGCCCTCCCCATAGGAAATCAATAGAACGGCCGGAGCAAAGCGGTTTTGCCGCCTATCGTGTGTAGGCGGCTTAACTATCATAATGTAGCTACTGTACGTTAGCCTTTCGCTGCTGCTGCTAGCTAACACAGGCTGTTATCAGCTTTGGTTGATAAAGTAGCCAGCACTATACCTTAATATAAGGCAATTATGTGCGATGTGATGCATTGATAAGATTGAAAAAATATATAATTTAAACAAATGAAATGATAACTATGCACACACAAACGCAGACGTATACAATATATTTTGGTTTGACCCTGAATCTTGTGAGCAGTGCTATCTACGAGGCTCTCTGGAATTGAAACAAGAGAATGCAGAAGTCTATGATGGAACACCCACTCTCCTTTACAAATAAAGTCTAGTATCAAGTGCCATTTAAGATGTACTCTATGTGCATTTATTGTGCCCACCCAAACCTACGCTCACATTCCCAAATGCTCTCACTGCCACATTCTGCAGCACTTTAACCTGCGGCTGAGAAGCCACTTCATACATTATTCTGTGTCCATTCTCCATGCCTGCTTTCTGGAACACTGAACTCTAGCTCCAGCCAGGAGCTCGCTAAGCTCTCCGCGGTGGCAGCTTCACCCCACCCAGTCTACTGCAGCCAACTTAAGGGCAATGTCCGTACACCGAGAAGCAAACACAACAGGGTTTTTAGAGCAGCAAGCTTGGCACAGCATGCTATACAACCTCCAGGACCTGCCTTAAGCCAACTGAAAAAACTGTTTCATTTTCACCTCACTGAAGATGAATATAAGGAAGATACAAGTTCTGTCGGTCCTTAGGATAAAAGAAAGCCTAATATTTCTTTCTTTGCTAATATTTCTACTGGAAGATATAGTCCACTTTCGCCTGTGTGCCTTTGAGTGGGTATGCGCGTCAGTGTCTGGCGTGTTTGTATTTTGATTAAACTGCAGAGTGAAAATAATGGCAGGGAAATTATGAGTTGAAGTAGATTATTACAATTCACTTTCTTTGGCACACACTGAAAAATAATCCAATTATTTTCCAAGGTTACTACTGCCGTTTGTTCTCTTTTTAATCACAGTCCCAGAGTGAAGTCAGCCCAGCTCCTGTGTAGCAATATAAACCTAAAGCAGCGCAGATATAAGATATCAGGAGGAGAGAGGCAGGAGTAAAATAATTCAAAGTCCTCTAATGTAAGGCAAATCTTGATTTACAGTTGTCTAGAGTATTTATACTTTGCATAAACTTCTTGATGACACTTGGTATTTAATATGCGCATTGTCTTTCTCTTGTTCACTCCAGCATGCCGTTATTTTAATAGCCTGTGTAGTCCTGTAGAATAGTACAAAATATTATATATAACTTTTCATAACTGTATGGAGTCAATTAAACTTGATATACAGGTAATGCCAATTTACCAGTGATGTCTTTTTGGGATACATAGCTTCACATAAGTTACAATATTTGAATTACCACTACATGAATAAACATTTAGATGGTTGGTTAGGAGAGGGCTTTTTCCAAAATAAAAGTAACTGTTGTGCATAAAAGGGCAGCCTGACTACAGCACCATGGACAGAGGTCAACCGAGGCCAGATGGTACAACTCACCTGTCAAACTATGAGGAAGAAGCTCATCGGTGTACTGCAACAAAAGTTTGCTAATGCACCTTTTGTTTTGTTGGGTTTGGCAGCCAAACTGGACCAAGATGGCCTTTTCGCCTGCCAAAGCAAGATGGACACTGCTTGGCAGACTCTCACCACTAAATATAATCCAACAAAAACACTGCTTGTTGTCAACATATGTTTTGATGTATGTATGTGATGTGTGGTGTATGATATAATATGGAGGATTGAGCAGTTATTATCAAGTCATCTAGTGACTAATAGTTGCATGATACTGTGATGGATTGTCAATTATTTAACTAAGAAATTACAACAAATATCCAGCATGAAGTAAGTACATTTTTCCAGGAACAGAGATGTTTGACATGAATGTGTTAGATATAAATAAAACAAAATGTTGGTTGTTATTTCATTAAATATGCCAGCAATGAAACACTTACAAAATCTATTAGGCTTGCCTTGTTTTCTGTGTGTGTGTGTGTGTGTGTGTGTGTGTGTGTGTGTGTGTGTGTGTGTGTGTGTGTGTGTGTGTGTGTGTGTGTGTGTGTGTGTGTGTGTGTGTGTGTTCTTGCTCTTGTTTTGGGAGACAAGCCAAGGACTGCCTGAGAACCTCCTACGCTAACTCGGAATGACATTAATTAATGGCTGATCTAATAGCTCCTTCTGCAAAAACACTTGGACAGTAAACAAGCTTTCAAGGTGAAACGATGACACTAATGTAATTTTTTACCAAGCGGGGTGCACAATAACAGCCCCATGATGTCTAAACATTCCGAAACACTGTACCTGTCATTCCAAACACTGTCCCATCTGGTTAAATATGTTCTCTATTTGCATCAAAGACCCTTTGCCCCTTGAGCATAATAAAATGAGCCTGAACCACAGTGTAGCTAATGTCATGTGGAAACAGATGTGATGATGAGCCAGGCCCTGGTTGCTCATTATTCTGAAACAGGTTCCCTGCTGTATTGGATACTACCCAAGTCACTGGTGTCAAGCAAAGAAAAACAATCCTGAATAAGTAGGGCTGTCAAAATAATGCGTTAATTTCGATTAATTAATCTGAGAAAAAAATAACACGTTAAAAAAAAATAACGCAGATTAATCCATTCCATACTGACGTTTGACCCGGAGCCGTTCTAGCCACCATTCAACTGTAAAATTAAGGAGGGAGACGAGAATGTGCTGCCTGGATCATTAATTAGAACATTTACTTACGAAATCTGGTGCCACTGATGTCTGCGCTTCTCTCTGATGCTCTGAAGACGATACAGGCAACACAAACGCCGCTGCACGTGATGCTAGTTAACACTATACTCGACAGCAGCTAACGTTAGCCTACCGCTAGCTAGTAGCTGGATTAAACACGGTTAAAACGCTGACAGCTAACGCTAAACGGTGTAAAGTTTGACTGTGTTTTGCTGTAGAGGATTCAACACCGGTATGTAACAATCTGCAGCTGCCGTCAATGAAACTGGTAAACTACAGTCTCGTGGTGCATTTGAAGTTATTGTAAATGTCCTTTTCACATCTGGTGGTTGTTTTTGTCGTTCAACAGCAATTTACTAGTGAAATAAGTTATTGTTATACATTATTATTATAATCATTTAATTTTGACCATATGGCCTTAGCAATAAACAAGCCGTTCTTTAATGTCGCCGACTGTTGTTAAGTACCCTTTTTTTTTCTTTTCTTTTTTACTTTCTTAAAAAGTATCGGTTCAGGCACCGTTAATTATGTATGCGATTAATTCCGATTAATTAATCACAGAGTATGTAATTAATTAGATGACATTTTTTAATCGATTGACAGCCCTATTAATAAGTCTTAACTGAACATTGGAGAGTCTTAAATGAAGCTTGCATGAGAGAAAGAATGTGACATAATGAGAAAAAATTAGGGCATTTGTGTATTTGCGGTCACGTCCTTAGCATTGTGCATCACTGCAAAACGCAATGCATGGGGACATTATCTGTGTACAGGAGGACATAAGGCTGCACATTCACTGAAGCAATAATGATCATTATTTTATCTCCTACACTTTGGCTCTAACAGCTCCTCTGAGGCTGGTGAGAATGGTTCCAAATGCAAAGCAAACCAGGCTTCATGGAGGTACAATGGAGACGTCTACAGTAGAAACAACCAGTACTACTTTTATCTCATGCTTCTCAGCAGTGGAGATGCGTGGTGTTCCCAGAATAAGACATACAGGACATACAAATCTATCAGTCCACTTATTTTCAGCTTTTAGAGAGTTGTTTTCCACCTACACATGCACATAAATGCATGTTTTACATAAACCCACATTGAAACATTGAAACAAAAGCACACACACACACACACACACACACACACACACACACACACACACACACACACACACACACACACACACACACACACACACACACACACACACACACACACACACACACACACACACACACACACGTCAGTTCACAGCTAATGATGGAAATCAAAGAGAGATGCCTTAACACTGTTAGTTTTAAGACTTTCAACTGCAAAGTACAGCATAAACAGTAGGTCAAAGATGAACCAGGAAGTCAGTCTGTAAACTATAATGGATGTTATGGACAGTTTAGGTGCCTTGTTTTTTTTTTATTCCAAATATGTTTGGCCTACCTTGTTCACCTTATCCTTGTTTTTTTGGAGTTTGTTCACAACTTGTATGCTCATATATATCATTGTGTTATTTATTACGTCTAGTTTGGATGGGTAATTATTCAGTTTGATTTAACTGACAGATGAAACATGGAAACCGGTAGGTGATGGCTGTAAAAGAAGAAAAGAAATGTGTACACGTACTTTGTATATGTGTATGCATGTGTGTATATGTGTATGCATGTGTATGTGTGTGTAAGTATATATATATATATATATATATATATATATATATATATATATATGCATATTAAAAATAAACTAAACAAAAAAAAGGTTCCTTGTCCTGGTGTTGCCACGCTTTCAGCTCAGCAATTAAATTGTTTATATTAGTGTTATTTGGTATTATTATAATTATTATAATAACAGATAATTACAGATAAGAATGATGGCTAAAAAAAACACAAAATTAAGATTCTATCATAATAAGCACCTATATTAACCTCTTATCACAACACTGAGACAGACAGACACACACATATACTGCTCCACTCAGCGGCAGAATTACTCTTCAGCTGTGTGGGGGAAAGAAGCAGATTGAGAGATACTATAGAGTGCCTTAAATGGAGGACGGGGCACCGCGGCTGAGTCGAGTCGAATCGAGTAGAGTAGAGTAGAGCTGGTATTAGCAGTGGGTAAGCGCCAATAGTTTCACCTGTGCTTATTCTGTAATGACAAGACAAAATGTCTGCTGGGAAAAAGGTCTATTAGATTCTATGTGGCATTAAAAAGGTATTTAAAAGTATTAAATCTAACTTGGTCAACGTTGAAGAAACTCTGTTTCGGTCAATAACAAAACAGCATAGATGTTTAATACTCAGCCCAACCAGGGAGGTACAGTGTGAATTACGCACTCTGGAAATGAGGAATAAATAAATCACAAAGCAGAACATCAAGAATGCAAGAAAGACTCCTTAAAGACAGACAGTCAGACAGACAGTCAGACAGACAGTCTCTTCTCGCCTAAAGCTCCTCAGGTTAAAAGTTCATAAAATAAGTAAAGAGGCAGACAGACACACAGACACTGAGACAGGCAGGAGGGGGAAGAAGTCGGACATTGATCCAGGTCCAAGAGTCCATGGCGTCCCTTTCTCTCGGAGCAGAGCTGCAACACAAATGAGTCTCAAGATAGCTGTTTTCCTCATCTGACCCTTACCTGATCAGGCCTGCTCCCAGCTCCTCTGCTGCTCACAGGAAATCATTGTACCCATTGTACCCAAACTCTGTCCTCTGTCCCCTGAGCTCCACCTTCTTCCAATTAGGAGGTGTGCTGACTGATTGCTAGTCCCTGCATGTCTGAACTCATTCCTCTTTGCTCCCAAGGTCTCTAGATTTTGCAGTCCATTGACAAAAGCCAATAAAGACTACACAGCCTGTGTATAGCATATGCATCAAACATGTGATGTGAATATGAATAATATTATTGTTTTTTTGATAGGTGCAAAGCTTTATTCAAACGTTAGAGTGAAGTTCATCACTCACAATGTTTATGATAATGCCTAACTAATGTGTCGCTATATAGAGCTTTCCCTGCGAGCCTGTGGTTAGCTCATAATGAATGTGCAGTGTAATGTCATCTATTAACCATTTTCTTTTGACAGCACCTGGCTCCACCTCATATCACAAACACAACAGAGGAGCGCTCCCTCACTGCACTGCTAATCAGAGGCAGTATTTATGTAGCATCTCCCCAAGCTTTTCCTATACTAGCCCCTTATCGCAGCACTGAGACAGGCAGACACACACATATACTGTTCCACTCAGTGGCAGAATTACTCTTCAGCTGTGTGGGGGAAGGAAGCAGATTGAGAGATACTATAGAGTGCCTTAGGGTTTTTTTTCTTTCTTTTCTTATAAAGCTGGATAAAACTATACAGGATGATAGAAGAGAGCTGTTGTTGTTGTTGTTGTTTATCTCACAACGAGATAGCACGTTGGTACCCAAACCAGCTCCATAACTGGTTTATTGTCTTTCAGAGAATCCAAATAAGTCAGAAAATAACAGTTGTTACAGTTTTACCGAACAAAAGCTCATTCCCTCTTTTGCCTCTTGCTTTCCTCTCTTTACTGCCTCCCTCCAGGGGGATATGTTACAACTCAGTGGTTCTCTAATGATCTCCGAGTGAGAGGCAGAAAGTAATCTGTAAGCATGCACATGGTCACAATCAGACACATACAGAGATACACACACACTTATCTTGGTATCCTCAGGGAAAATTGGGGAAGAGTTCCCCTAGCTCACCGAATCCCAGCATCCTGCCGCCATTAAAGCACAGAGCTGTGTAGTGAACTGGTAGACTTGACAGGTGTTTTTAGGGATGAAGTGCAGCAGACAGCTTGTCAGTTGGATGGAAAGGCAGTATTTTGTGTGTGTGCATGCATGTGTGTGTTTGTTGGGTATGCGGTGTGTATATGTGACATGTAAAGTGAAATGTTAATGCTTGGTTGAGCATGTCAAGGGCCTGTACATGAGACCCCTCACAGCCTGGAGAGAGACAGACAGACAGAGACAGGAAGATACAGGCAGGAAGTGGAAGAGAGAAATAAGACCAGGCTCTATTCCTATTCCATTAAAATTTGTTTCCAGCTGCCTATAAAAAGCAACTGCTCAACAATAAAATGAGGACAGAATACTCATCTAGTAGAATTCATTAATTGGGAAAAACCACTCAAAATGTTGCCTAAAACTCTCCTAATTGGCTCATTCCCTTGGTCCTTATAAATAAGTGTGACATTTCCAGTAACATGGAAGATTAAGCAGTTATTATCAATGTCATATAGTGACTAATAGTTGCATAATACTGTGTTGGAATGTCAATTATTTAACTAAGTAATTAAAACAAATATCCAAGTAATGAGTAATAAGAAGTAATTCTTGCTTTCACAGTGGCTGTTTCTACTTTTTTAATTCCACCATTTAAATTGTTATCAAGTGTCATCACCTTGATGGAAAAGCCATTCATAAATACTTCAGTAGCGAGGACATGCTTGCATCAGAACTCTTACTCTAAAAACTCTGCCTCATTTCCACTATAAAATACAATTAACATGAAAAGAACTGACATAACCTGTCACAAAGCTATAATCAGAAGCATGGAGGCAATCACAAATTGAAGTCAAATGCCACCAATGCCATGTTGCTGTCAAACAAGGAAACATGCAAAAAGATTATAACATTAAAATAGGGCTGTCAAAATAACGCATTCATTTCGATTAATTAATCTGAGAAAAAATAACGTGTTAAAAAAAATAACGCAGATTAATCCATTCCATACTGACGTTTGACCCGTAGCCGTTATAGCCACCATTTAACTGTAAAATGAAGGAGGGAGACGAGAATGTGCTGCCTGGATCATTAATTGGAACATTTACTTGTAAAAATCTTCTTCCTGCCAACCCTGGCTACCGAAATCTGGTGCCACTGATGTCTGCTCTTCTCTCTGATGCTCTGAAGACGATACAGGCAACACAAACACCGCTGCACGTGACGCTAGTTAACACTATACTCGACAGCAGCTAACGTTAGCCTACCGTTAGCTAGTAGCTGGATTAAACACGGTTAAAACGCTGACAGCTAACGCTAAACGGTGTAAAGTTTGACTGTGTTTTGCTGTAGAGGATTCAACACCGGTATGTAACAATCTGCAGCTGCCGTCGGAGAAACAACACAGACGGTGCGTTCAATTAAACTGGTAAACTACAGCATCGTGATGCATTTGAAGTTATTGTAAATGTCCTTTTCACATCTGGTGGTTGTTTTTGTCGTTCAACAGCAATTTACTAGTGAAATAAGTTATTGTTATTGTTATACATTATTATTATAATCATTTAATTTTGACCATATGGCCTTAGCAATAAACAAGCAGTTCTTTAATGTCACCGACTGTTGTTTAGTACCCTTCTTTTTTCTTTTCTTTTTTTACTTTCTTAAAAAGTATCGGTTCAGGCACCGTTAATTATGTATGCGATTAATTTTGATTAATTAATTACAGAGTATGTAATTAATTTTAATCAATTGACAGCCCTACATTAAAAATACTCTCAGGCTTGGTTGGCCACCACTGACACTTGTAGCTGATGATACCTGATAACGGTCATACAACAGGTGTGGGGGGAACAATCGCCACCTTTACACTTAGATCTACAACATTGCTGAAGATGACTTTTCCCAACTTTGACCAAAGAAATTTTACCAAAATCAAACATGTTTTTCTTCATTTTAAACTGAAGAAAAAGAATCCACTTGGCTGGTGATGACACAGGACCAAACATTTACAGCTTTGGAGTGAGCTTTGGAAAACCCCTTTTCAGATAGTCACACAGCATTTGAAATCAGTCTGGCCAATAACTCGTTATCTCCCCAGATATTCGCTTAGTGGGCTATCAAATCCTTCAGTCTCAGTCTCTACAGCTAATGCCAAGGTATTAGACTGCATGCAGCCCATGTTTACCCCACTCTGCCAATGGTGTCATTGGCAGCTCGCAGTCAAATACTTCCCAGCACACAACAGTGAAAACCCTGCCACAGCATCGGCAGAAACAGCAACACCTACTTGTGTAAATCCCCTTAAAAGCCACCACATTATCTTCGCAGCACAGCTATAGATTGCTGAATCATAAAATGCTCTGATAGAATTACAAGCAGGACAGCATGATAGAGTGTCTGCTTCTTAGTCATATCAGTATACCATGCTGTAACATGAGCCATGTTTTGAACTAAGGAGGACTGCCAATCACAGTGAAACCTCTCACCTTAATAAGCTCAAGTGTTTGAATATTCAGTGGGTACACATGTATAAAATATAATCACATTATTGGCTGTATAGTGACTGTGAGAATGCTTCCATTAGCTCATTTACAATTTAGTGGGAAAATATACTTTGTCTGTAAGTTTTATTAGTGTTCCACTTTTGTGTACTCACGCAATCTTGCACACTTCAGTTGTTCAACGGGTTGTTACTTATCACATTAATCATTTATACCAAGGAAAGTTGTTGTTTTTTTTCTCACTCCAGAGCAATTTCCCAGCACAATATCCAGTTCTAACACAGATGCCTGAGTAACACAATAATATATTTAAACTGTGACCATTAATAACGCCAAGCTTTGAGTTATTATTGCAATTAAGAGTTTGCATTAGTTGTAATCATTTTAAACAAGCCAATTCTCTTACTGACTTACATCTGTCTGTCTGCGAAGGATGTTCACTCCTTGCATACCTCCCTGCATTGTTTCCAATTACTGTGAACAGGAATAAGCAAGTTAAGATTATTACTTATAAGTAAAGATATACTATATATCGATATATATCGCTCTATATATATATCATTATCCATTTTGTCTTTTTTATCATGACATTATACGTACATGATCATGTTACAGACATGATCATCTACCACATACTTGGAAAAAACATCACGTCAAGTTTTTAATCTTTGTGTGCAAGCGTGTGTGTGTGTGTGTGTGTGTGTGTGTGTGTGTGTGTGTGTGTGTGTGTGTGTGTCTGTGTGAGACAATGTCTTCTTAATCACAGCATCTGTTGCTGTCATTGCTCTTGGATATAAACATCATCAATCACCAGAGGAAATGACATTATTTATTACAGCCCTATTTGTTGCATTATTGAAAAGACTTTATCATCGTTCAACCAAATCAAGTGCAGTATGCCATGAAAGAAGGCTCTCTGGTTAATGATTGCAATATAAAAATAAATAAAAAAAAAACAATATTCCAACTGATTTCAATTAAGTGAAGACCTTTATTAGAAGAGGTGCACGATTTACGGCAAAGTGATGAATGTGTCTGTTAGATTAAAGATTAAAGTCTCAGATTGATGTAATAATGGGGCTGTTTTTAGAAGCCACGCACTGCTGCGTGTTGTCTCTCTAGCCATCTTTCAGTTATCTAACACACTAGCTGAGTCATTGCAGCTCGATGGAGATTTAGAAAGTGATGGATATTAAGTGTAGAGGAGGTAAAAACAGGAGAGAGAGAAGAGAGCAAGTCTGAGGATTTTACATTTCCTGTGCAGGGAAAGTATTGGCAAATATATTAACATTTATCAATGCTGTCTCATTCTAATCAATGTAGCATCATTGTTAAATTACCCTGCAAATGTTCAGTGCTTCTTACCAATGGTCAAACCCTCACCTCAAATGTCAAATCAATCAACCTCATAACCAACCAGTTATGTCTGACAGAGCTCAGGTACTGTATGTCATAAATGCCTGACTGAATCAAGTTTGTCATGAGGTCAGCAACTGTTGTTCTTTTGTTTACTTGATGATATACAGTATAAGGCAAGGTACCCTGAAGACACTTCAGAGAACACCAGTCCAGGTCTTTCCTCCATGCTGCATGAAGTAAAGATTTGATTCATCTCACCATCGACTGTCATTTTCAAGATAACTAGAAGAATTTCCCTGACACTTGCTTTTGGAATGTATTTTACTAAAAAGTTGCATTTCCCTATAAAAAGACACCCTTTAATGAAAGCTGTATGTTAAATGGTTTAATTAAAGATAAACTATACATTTCCAGGTGCCCAAACATATGTTTTTTTATCCCTACCCTATGTTTTGTATTCATTTTGAGTCTTTCTTGTCTGTAGCATCTTGGCGCGAAACAGAATTTGTTGTGTATCCGTGTGCATGTGCGCGCACCTGTCTGACTGTCTGTTGGCCCTCCATGTGTGCATGCTGGTTTATTTGCCATATGCCAAGGGCTCTCTGGAACAGAAGCATCATTATCCATTCATCAGGCCTGCAGCATCTGAGTCTGTTGCTTTCCCTGATCTATACTTTAATTTACACCTCAGACACCTACTCTCCTTCCTCTCAAAACCCGTGTTGACATAAAACAGTAACCACAACTATAAATCTACTAATCCTGCACTGTTGCTGAGTTCCACTGATCAATATGTTCCTGTTTTTAAATGCAAAGGTTTGTGGACGTTTAGCTCAGTTGGTAGAGGGGGCGCACATATGCAGAGGATTCTTCCTCGATGCAGAAGAGCCAAGATTCAAATTCAACCTGTGACGGTTTTCCTGCATGTCTTCCCCCCCTCTCTCTCCCCTTTCACGTCTCAGCTTTCCTGTCCAATAAAGGCAGAAATGCCCAAAAAATAAAAAAAGCAAGTTAAATGCTCTAAACCATTGACTGACAGACAGATGGGAGAGAGGTGGAATAAGAAGTGAACCTGCAATCCACAACTGACAGTTTAAAAGTTAGCACATTTAGCACACCATCCTATCTTGTCTTGGAGCTTAGTTCTGATTAGGGCTGGGCAATATATTAATATTATATCAATATCGAGATATGAGACTAGATATCGTCTTAGATTTTGATAATCATAATTTCAGGATATGGCATAAGGATTGTTTTTTTCTGGTTTTAAAGGCTGCATTACAGTAAATTAATGTAATTTTCTTCACTTACCAGACTGTTCTAGCTGTTTTATTGTTTGCCTTTACCCACTTTGTCATTATATCCACATTATTGATGATTATTTATCTAAAATCTAATTGTGAAAACATTTTGTTAAAGCAACAATTGTCAAGCCTACAATATCATCGCAATATCGACATCGAGGTATTTGGTGAGGAATATTGTGATATCTGATTTTCTCCATATCGCCCAGCTCTAATTCTGATCAATAGCAGATGTGACAGTGATAAACAAGAGTGCTTCATAAACAACAGCTACATCAAGAGAAACCCCCACAAGTATTCTCCATGGCTTACAATTATACTTTCTCCTGCCCTTCCTCATTTACTTCACGGCTTTTCTGGTGGCAGAGCCGTAGGCCTCAGATATTGATTGTATGCCGAGGACTAATGGGCATGACAAAAGCAGTGTGGGGAGGAGAAAATAATAGGGAGAGAGGATAAAGCGAAAGACAGATAAGAAAAGTTTTATTTTCCTTTTATGACAGGAAGTGAGGGGGGTGGTGACGGACAACTCGAAGGAAGGGATGCTGTAACCACATAGTCATCAGCCCCATTTCCACCTGTTATTAAAATCCAATCTGAGTGATCCGATCACAAGTGGACAGCTTGTGTTCCCACGTGGCAGTAGAATGTAGATAGAATCGCTAACAAAAAGAAACGTCTTAATCCTTTTGTCTGCATTCATTGATAATATTAGTGACACAACAGAAAACACAAAACCTGCTTCCTGCATGAAAAAAAGTCTTCAGTTTTGTAAATGTTTTACTTAACTGATATGATGGGAAATGTAAAAATCAATCAATTAAATCAATCAATTAAATAGGTTTTAATTAGCTAAATGAAATTAGTTTTATTGTTCAACGGTGGGAATGTGATTCAATAAATGAACATATTTAGTAAATAATTCTAGGTGATATCATTCTGCAACAACAACAAACAACATTTTTCTTGCAGAGAGTAAAAAAACAACACACCTTCGACATTTTGTGTGTGTCGCGTTAGGTCACGGCAGCTTCCTGCGGCATTGCTATGATGACCAGCCACACTCGCCTCAGGCATGAGGTGGTACTAAATCTGCAATGGAAAATGGAGGACGGGGCACCGCGGCTGAGTCGAGTCGAGCCGAGCCGAGTAGAGCAGAGCTGGTATTAGCAGTGGATAAGCGCCAATAGTTTCACCTGTGCTTATTCTGTAATGACAAGACAAAATGTCTGCTGGGAAAAAGGTCTATTAGATTCTATGTGGCATTAAAAAGGTATTTAAAATTATTAAATCTAACTTGGTCAACGTTGAAGAAACTCTGTTTCAGTCAATAACAAAACAGCATAGATGTTTAATACTCAGCCCAACCAGGGAGGTACAGTTTGAATTACACACTCTGGAAATGAGGAAGAATTAAATCACAAAGCAGAACATCAAGAATGCAAGAAAGACTCCTTAAAGACAGACAGTCAGACAGACAGTCAGACAGACAGTCTCTTCTCGCCTAAAGCTCCTCAGGTTAAAAGTTCATAAAATAAGTAAAGAGGCAGACAAACACACAGACACTGAGACAGGCAGGAGGGGGAAGAAGTCGGACATTGATGCAGGTCCAAGAGTCCATGGTGTCCCTTTCTCTCAGAGCAGAGCTGCAACACAAATGAGTCTCAAGATAGCTGTTTTCCTCATCTGACCCTTACCTGATCAGGCCTGCTCCCAGCTCCTCTGCTGCTCACAGGAAATCATTGTACCCATTGTACCCAAACTCTGTCCTCTGTCCCCTGAGCTCCACCTTCTTCCAATTAGGAGGTGTGCTGACTGATTGCTAGTCCCTGCATGTCTGAACTCATTCCTCTTTGCTCCCAAGGTCTCTAGATTTTTCAGTCCATTGACAAAAGTCAATAAAGACTACACAGCCTGTGTATAGCATATGCATCAAACATGTGATGTGAATATGAATAATATTATTGTTTTTTTGATAGGTGCAAAGCTTTATTCAAACGTTGGAGTGAAGTTCATCACTCACAATGTTTCTGATAATGCCTAGCTAATGTGTCGCTATATAGAGCTTTCCCTGCCATATAGCCTGTGGTTAGCTCATAATGAATGTGCAGTGTAATGTTGGAGACCTAATTTATCAAGCAAAGGCCAACAGTGCCAATGCCATTTCCTCATGAGATGCAGCCACACAGCAAAAATGGGACAGGCATGCATAGGTCTGCAGGGAGGATAATGCAAGATGGCAGGTCTCCTATCACTGGAAAATACAGATTTATCTTCATGTAATTATGGTGCGAGTATTTCCTGGTTTTCTATTGGAGTAATCTCAGTACTAAAGGTGAGTGTATGTTGGTGTGTCCAAATAAGTCTCAGAATGGGCTTATCTTCAGAGCTGCTGTATGACAGCAATTTCCATTTTCACTCCCTTATTATCAATAATGGTGATCATGAATGTGAAGCTCCTGCAGTGGTGCTTTCACTATGGCAGCTCACAGCAAAGCCATTCCATTAAAAACAGATTATGGATGATTAAAGGGTAATTTGAGAAGGGTGACTTTGATAGCATGCAGGCATCCCATGAGCAACAAGTAAATATATTTCATCAGCATTCCCGTATTGTTGTTAATTTTGAATTTCGTTCCCTGGGTATAATATTAAGTGCTGTATCGCCACCACCAGCTCACGTACAGTACGCACAAATCCACAGAAAGACTAATTTCTTACAATGAGGTGTTGAACATGTCATAAAATATGAATTTCAAATTACACCAAAAGTATTGTTCTCCTATGAGATCTAAAAGGTGAATACGAGCTCAACAAAAATACACAGCACCAGCTCCACAGCAGCTATTCCTTGAGTCCACATTGGCCAAGGTAAATACGCTCTCTGAGCCAAATTCTTCAGACACCAGATGTTGGAGCGGTCAGACGAAGTGGCCAGAATGACAACAACAATCCTTCTAGTGAGATGATAAACAACTGGACTGGAAGCGCCCTCCTGCCTCTTCTCCAGATTTTCACACCCCTGCTGCTGGTCAAAGGGGAAATAAGGACGCTGTCATTTAGTTGTCAGAAGTGTGATTACCTTTTTAGGATGCTTTCATGCATAGTCAGAGGAGTGAATGAGGATAACTGTTATTATAAATGTTGTGATAAATGCTCAAAAAAGACATTTTAGCCCACTACAGGAATCCACAGGACAGCACACTTGAAGCTGGTAATGCTGAAGAACACTCAAGGTGCTTTTTTCCGTCAGAAGAGTTTTAACCCTGACCTTAAAGTACAGTAAGTCGAATTTGAACCGGGTCAAATAGAGTGATGGGTGTCTTATTACTTATTTTTAGCAATGTTGCTGCATTCCCAGATCATAGCAATTAACTTGGCAAATACAATGTCATTAAGACAGCAGGGTGCGAACTACGGGGGAGCTAGGGGGAGCTCAGCTCCCCTTAACAAGACATGGGCTCCCCTGAAAATGTGATTTGTGAAATTTTGGGGGGGGGGGTCCCCTAAAAATATTGACAATGTGTCATTTGACGTGCAATTTCAGTTTTGTGTAATGTGATCATTGTGGATTATTATGTGTAAAATTGCAAAAAAATATCATTAATTCATGCATAACGGCAATTTAAACCTAATTCACTTCAATAAAGATAACTATACATGCTATTCTTGTCATGAGCATCAAGGCATGGTGGCGCTGCAGTGCAAATTCAACTCATGTTTAGTACATGTTAACTCAAAGATTCATAGAAAAAATATAAACGTTGGAGGCCATTAATCAGCATGCAAAGTCCTTTCTGCAGTTAGCATCATATAGCCATGGCAAAAAGAAAACAAGGCAGTTTAATTAATTTTGGTTTTACTAAGAATATATCACAACCAATTCACCTGCTGCAAGCCCTGTTAGCACACTTCCCGCCGGGGTGACAACACAAGAAAAAGTTGAAGAAATAATGTCCTCTCTGGCTGAAGATGGTGGTGGTGGTGGTCAGAGGCCGGTCACCATCCTAACCCCTCTTGCTCCTCTCTCCCGTTAAATTGGAACAGCCAGCAGTGGAGAGACTGGAAGAGCCCATATACATGGCTGTTTGTGAAGGATGGAAGCTTGGGGTGCGTCGCTTAGGGCTAATTGAACGGAGGAATTATGGTAATCTTCGGTAGCCTTAGTAACTTGTCTTTAACCGTTGTTCATGTGAAATCTCAAAGACAGTCTGATGCTTTGTTTATAGACTATTTGTGGGTGGCTGTTTGCTGTTTGACCTATCAATTCCTGTCGATAAAGTATAATAGGTTAAATCCTGTATAGTGCATACACTTGTAGATGTTATGTATCTTTGTAAGTCATTGTAAGTCGCAAGTGCAAAAACTGCTTTTATTTCCTCTCGTCTCGGATTATTGCAATTCACTCTATACATGTCTGAGTCAAAATGCAGCAGCCAGACTTCTCACCGAAACAAAAAACGAGAGCATATTACAAAAATTTTAGTTTATCTACAGTGGCTCCCGGTAAGATTTAGAATTGATTTTAAGATATTACTTATAACTTTTAAGTACCGCTTAGGTCTTGCCTCTGAGTACATATCAGCTCTTCTGACTCCATACGTGCCCAGTCACAACCTAAGGTCTTCAGCCAGCGCTCTGTTAGCTGTTCTGCAGTCTAGGCTGAGGACCAAGGGTGACCGGTCTTTCTTAGTTAAGGCGGCCTCCGCCTTATGGAACTCTCTCCCTGAGGAGATCAGACTGGCAAGCTCTATCCTCTTTTAAATCACTTTTAAAAACGCATCTCTATAAGTGCGCTTTTACAGGGTGTGACCTGAATGATTATGCCACTTCTGTTTAAATGTTATTTGCTTTGAACTATTGTCTTGTTAAGCACTTTGTAACCTTGTTTTAAAAAGTGCTATATAAATAAAGTTATTATTATTAATATTATTAATGATAGGAAGGAATATAAAAACTATGAAAAAAGTCCTTGAAAAATAGTCTTCTAAAGATTAACTAAGGGGCTTGGAGGGTGTGGAGGGTTCATCAAGTAACCGCCTAAGTGTCTGCTTTATTTACATGTTCAGTCTGATCTATAGGAAGCCGACTGTTGGCATTTACAATAAGCTGTCTCCAGTATAATGTTTGCTTGCTGGATTAGGCAGAAAACTGTGCCATATACGCAGACGTCTTAGAGCAGAATATACCGTTTAGTTTATGAGAACAGCAGCAAGAGAGAGTAGACAGTGCATGTCTTTTTTTGGGAAACAGATGTTGTTAATGCATCTCTATCTCAGCCAACATTACCATCTATAAAAGATTACAGGCACATAAAGGCAATTGCTGAAAGCACACAAAGACGGTTTCAAATGCTACCGAGTTCTAATGACGTGGAAAGACATTATTTCCCAGCTCTTTGTCTAAGGTCCTCATCACGCACAGATTCATAGCAGGTTTCACTGCATCTCTTTTTATGCAAGTGGGACAAACTTAAGAGGAAACCACCACTAACATGCTCAACACATGCACACACTAAAAAATGCTGGGTTATTTATAACCCAAATGCTGGGTTAAGGCTGTTGGGTTTTAGGTTGGGTGGATTTGACCCAACGTTGGGTCAGAGATGGGTTAAACGAAAGCGAGGCTCATTCTTCCACCATTTGGCCAATGGCCATTTCTGGACAGAAGGCACCAGGACGTCGACGACCATAGCTCCGGTAAGTGATAGGTAACTTTAAGACGGTAAAACAATACAAATAGGTATAAATGTATAGTAAATAATAATGATAATAAATAATGATAGTGTGAACTGAAAGACATGTTAGCATTAACGTATCTGTCTGTATAGTTAACCATAACGTTAGTTCACTTTAGCTAGCGAGCTAGGACATTAACGTTAGCAATTAACCGTTAGCTCAAGAGTCTGGTGGGAATGTACACTATTATTACAGTTTACTATATGCAGTAGTATCCTTATTAATGAGTACTTAATTAGACTTGTTAAAATGTACATCTTGGACTCATTTTGTTCATCGTAGATATCCTAAAAAAACAGACAAGTTGTTCTCTCATTTGGGTATTTAGCATGCAAGATTACACAGTGTTGAATCTAAACAATCAACATGAGCGCTTATGGAAATTCTAGTGGTTATGATAGTACTTCTTGTTCTACTGCTACTATTTTGGTCAAAATGGCCAATGAGATATAGCTAGGCCTATAGAATAAGTGCAAATTCATATGTTACCCTAAAAATGTCTCTATTCATTTCTAAAAGATGGATGATTTTGGAGAAACTTCTTGAATGGAACCTGGCTGAGCTGCTCCCTGCTTTTGAAGGTATGTAAGCTCACTTTAGTTGGGCTCTGGGGGGTTTAAAACAAATAAATTAATGAAATAGGTAAAGACCATCTTGCAGCTGGTAATAAATACAGTGTAGTTTGCTTTATATGTGTTTATATGTGTTTGTTGTCAACCTGATAAAAAATGTTCTGTAACTATTGGTAATAAATACAATTAATGTTGTGTTTTGCAGCTGAGCAGATTGATAGAGAGTGCTTCTATCTCTTGGATGGAAACAGCTTGACCTCCCTGATTCCTCTCCATGGGCCACAGCTAAAATTTCAACGCCAGCTCAAAAAGTTGCTTGAGGTACGCGTAGAGTCATAGTTCTTCACAAATGGGTTACATGTGCTTCAAGTGTAGAAGATCTTTAGGCAATGACATAAGACATTTTTTCGCCCATCTGAGAGTGATACATAATGTATACTCCACGTCAACATATTTCCAGCGCGCTCAAGTTGGGTGCCATCGCTCATTTAATCACATGAGATCATTTACATTTAAGAGACACCTATTGGGGCATGCTGTTGAGTTTGAAGTTGGAACAGAGGAAGAAAATTCTTCAGTTGAACTTCCTGAAAGGTTTGCAGAGCCACAAAGTGATGTGGATCTGTCAACCTGTGAGGTAGATTGCAGTGAGACTTCAGTGGATGAAAGGGATGAATTAGAGGATGAAAACATAAAAGACAGAGTTGCACTCTTCTTAGCTAAGTTGAAGTCCAAGTCGTCACAGACATTTAGTGGGATTAGGGATGTTGTTGAACAAACATCTAGTCTAATCAGAGATGTAGTTGGTAGTCTAAAGAGAAAAAATGTCTCTTTTTTTGAGAGAGATAGGCCACTCTGAGACTCCTAAAGCAGAGGAACTGCTAGAGCAATTTGCATTAGCCGCTGAACCATTTCAGGGCTTTGAATCAGAGTACAGGCAAATGAAGTATTTCACCTAGTCTGGATACTTTGTACAGCCAGAAACAGTACCTCTCCCTGGCTTTTCCTACTGCAAGAAACTGATCGTGAGAAGGGAACTGTGAAACAAGTTGCAGTTTGGGACAACTTCCAGTATGTTCCACTAAAACCTATGCTGAAGCTTGTCTTGGAAAGTCAGGGAACAATGGAGAAAATCTTGGATTGGAAAAAGCGTGAAACTTTCTTTTTTCCAAAGAGTTCTCTATTCCACTGGTACTTTACAGTGATGATTGTGAGATGGTGAATCCACTTGGCTCTAAAACTTCAGTCCACAAGCTTCGTTTTATCTATTTCACCATTAAATGCTTGCCACCAGAGTATCTGTCCAGCCTGAAGTCTCACTTCTTGTTGGCAGTGTACAAGACTGATGATGTGAAAACGTATGGAATAAACACTGTTCTAGAGCCAATTGTGAATGAGATTAGGGACATGGAACTGAATGGTATTCAGATTGAAACCACACTTTTCAAAGGCACTGTGAAGGCTGGAGTGGCAGAAGTTTGTGGGGATTTAATAGCATCCTTGGTTACTCAGAAAGCTTTTCAGCCAATAGTGTGTGTCGATGGTGTCGGGCACACAGAGCGGTTTTGAGGACGCAAACTGTTGAGGATCCCTCATTAATGCATGATAAGGTGAACTACAACTCAGACTCCCTTCTTAACAACCCACCTGAAACTGGCATCAAAAGAGAGTGTGCCCTGAACAAGTTGCTGTTTTACCATGTAACTGACAACGTAGCTCCTGATGTAATGCACGACATCCTTGAGGGAGTTGGTGGTTTTGAAATGAAGCTTGTGCTCAATTCATTAATAGAGCAAAAAGTCATAACCCTTGAGCAGCTGAACTATAGACTGACCAGCTTTGACTATGGGTTTTGCGATGGCTGCAACAAGCCGTCTGTCATCAAACCCCAGGACTTAACCCTTGTGTTGACTTCGGGTCACATTGGCCCGTTTTAAATTTTTGTTTTATATCAGAAAATATTGGACGTAGAAATAAGCGCTGAAAATGTGTAGAAGAAAAATTTTAAAATTTAAAACGTTGGAAAAAGCAAAAACAAATTGTGAAAAAAGTTTTTTCAAGGTTGAAACGAAGACAACACAAGGGTTAAAAAATCCTGATGGGGACCTTAGGCAAACGGCATCACAAACTTGGTGTCTACTAAGCCTGCTGCCACTGATCATAGGGGATTTGGTTCCAGAGGGTAACGAACACTGGGAATTGTTCCTTTCATTACTGTGCTGTATGGAGTTGATCTTTTCTCCTGCACTGATGCAAGGGGCAATCATCTTTTGGGGTATCTTATTCAGGAACACCATTGTCTTTTTTTAGACCTCTACCCCGACAGACACTTGAAGCCTAAACATCATTTCATGCTTCATTATCCCAGAGCCATCAGGAAATTGGGGCCTATAGTTCACTTCTGGTCCATGCGTTTTGAAGCAAAGCATGGGTTTTTCAAACAAGTAAGCCAAGTGACCTGCAATTTTAGTAATATTTGCAAAACCCAGGCCTACAGACATCAGATAATGGTGTGCTACACTCTGCTGTCTGGCCAAATGTTCTCCCATGAGTTTGAAGTTGGGCCAGGATGCGCCACACTGCTTGGTACCATAGAGGATTTTGAGAAAGTGAAAAGCTTTTACAGAGGTGTATGTGCCATCTTGGGTTAGGTACAAGGGTACTAGGTACAGGCCAGGAATGACACTTCTGGTATCTCACTCTCCTGATGGTGAGCCTAATTTTGGAACCATTCAGAGAATTGTAGTAATGAACTCAAAAGTCAGAGTCATTGTGAAGAACTGGGAAACAACAGGCTTTGAAAGGCATTATTTTGCCTTCACTGTGTTTCCTACATCAGCAATTGAGGCAGTTGACATTGATTCCATTGATGACTATCACCATCTCCATGTTGTAAGGTGAAAACAACAGTGACTATTACATTTCGTTGAAATACAGACTATTTTGAACATAGAATGTATTATAGGGAATACTGTATATATTGGTAATGTTCTCTAGGTAATTGTCTAGAGCTATGACATATGCTACTTTATTTATTGCAACTCATCTTAGTAATATGATATATAATCCAACTTGATATTGCTGTGGAAAAGTTACATCAACTAGTAAGTATACTAAGCAATAAAAAATATTGATTTTATGGAATGGAACCTGGTAATAAAGCTATAATTTCTTTGATATACTTTAAGGATTTAAGCCCCAGCCCCAAGCCGGCTGCCTGCACACCAGCCCCAGAATTGCCTACAGAGCAACACAGAGTTTCTGTGGAACAAGGAGCAACATTTGTAAGTTCAGTGGAGCTTTTTTAAAAGCTTCACTTTGATTGGGGGACAATTTTGATGTAAGTCAGAGGCATAGTCATGATATTCATATATATGTGTATACTTTCTTTCTCTGTTCATTAATAATTTTTATAGAATATCCTTGAGATCCTTAACAAGACAGCTGATGGAAAATGCATGGTTAGCAGTCTTGAGGAACAGAATCACATATCAATTAATGAAAGACGCTCCATGGTCCGGATACTTCTGTCCCACTTAATTGAGCGCTTTGGAGAGAAGTAAGTATTTTTCACACAGATTATTATTATTATTTTACATTATTTTTTACTAGTGTGGGCCAGTTCTTCACTAATGTGAACTGCATCTAAACTGCTTATCTCATCCTTTTGATCTGGGATCAGTTAGTGCAATTTTGGTTAATTTTTTTATTTATTTTTTTTGATGATTACTGTAAAAAACAACATATTGTGTTTTGTGTGCTAAATGCTAATAAAATACATATTGTTGTAAAGTCCATCTTCAAGTGCAAAGGCTATGCTGGCATCATCAATTGTGGATCAGTTTCCATGCCTGAGGGACTGTCAAGGCACAGGCTATGTAAGTTTTTAACCACACAATAATGAATTGACCTAAAGCAAATGTGACAATTCCTACTAGGGCTTTGACGGTTGGTGAAAAAGCAATGTATCACGCAATATGGGGGTTAATCGCAACCCCCTCCTGTTATGAGAGTAGCGTGACAGGTGCCTAAAATCAGTGACAATGTGGCTGCAGGAGGAAAGCGAGCGGTGAGAGTAGTATATATGAGTGCAAGAGGAAAAATAGATAGTTAAGATAATGCAAAGTGAGTTAAAAGTGAACAACAAAGCTTCTCAAGACAGGGTGGCTTCATGTGTTGATACTGCCGGTGAAGTGAAGGGAGTTGCCCTAAAAAACATCAGCTTAAACCTTACAACATAAGTTGCAACACAATACGTTCATCTTTAGAAAGACAACATCACCCAAGTTTGAGCTTTTTGTGCAGAATCAGGCAGGACATGTAAGGCAAGTGCTAAGCTGTTCCATTGTTGGCTCAGCTTTATCCTAATATTAACTTCAGCTCTTAATTTCAGAGTTACTTCTGGCTTAGTTATTACCTAATGTGCTTGAATTTTTTATTTATTTTTTGAATCATTTTTGTTTACTTCTAAACTTTAGGACGCATGGTTCACCCCAGGGAGAAGGCATATACCCGCAACAGGCTTTCTGGAAGAGCGTCTCCGCAATGTCCGAAAAAGGCTCCACTCTGGCAGATGAGTAAATTTAACAAGTGCCACAAGACAGCAAGATATCTTGCTCCTCCATTTCAATTCAATTAATGTTGATGCATTTAGAAGTGGATTTGATTTTCATTTTAGTGCCCATGTTATCCAATCTGTCAGTTGATACCGGCTGTAAGCGGAGTGGGATCACAGGCCCAAAGTGAGCTACGGACAACGCAGTGTGTGCGTTGCAAATGTAGCCTGGTAAAAGATATATTCCAGGGCACATCTGCTCTGCTAAAATGTCTGCATACATTACGTGTGCAATGTAGCCACAGCATTAGACCTTTGGACTTCACAGTAGAGCCCTGTGCAGGACTGTTTTTTTTATTCCCGTTTCTGCCCGCTCCCGCAGTGTGTGTGTGTTGGATCCCGGCCACACCGCAAAAGTTAGATTGACTGTCAAAAGATTGACCATTGACCATTGAGTCTTCTCCTGTCCCCCAGGGACAAACACTTTACTGTGTAGTATTATTAAAAATATGCCTACCTGTCAGTAATTAGTAGCAAAATTACGTTCTTCAATAATCAGTTTTTCTAGTGCAATAAGGGCAAAGTGACATTGTATTCTTTTATTTTACGTTTTTATTTTATAACGTTGGCTGTGGTTTGTTTTACTTCTGCGATTGTGTTTCCCAGTCTTTTGATGCACTGAAACCAGTTCCGGCTGATTGTATCCCTAAGCGTAGGAGAGCCCGGTAAGGAAAGAGAGAGAGAATAGGAGTGTTAAAAAGTGTTTGCTTGGTGTTTTAACTGGATGCTCCGTGAGTGTTCAGTGTTTTCTTATAAAACCTAGATAGGTAAACCTATTCTGCCCTACAAAGGCAAAACGCCGTAACATCATGTTTGGGCAAAAATGAGTTAATGTCATTTTAATCTGTGTCACATAGTGATAACGTTGATGCTGACACACCTCCTCACTTGGCGGAGCCTCACATCAGACGCCGAAAACCAATTATTAAATACACAGCTGGCATCCTACCTTTCCATGCAATCCGATATAATCCATGGAAGAAATAATCAATAGCAATGCACGTCATCTGCTGTATCCACAACAATCCATACGTGTTTGAGCCATATTTCCTTCTTGCAGGTGTTCATGTCAAATCTTACACAAATCCATAATAGCACTAAGATAGTTATTGCTAACGTCCGTACAAAGTAGGCTAACCTAAATGTTGAATATGAATAGGTTTACTGCTGCATTTGGAAGATATATAACACATTTTAATTTTTACAGACAAACAAGGCGATATAGTCTTGCAGCTGCTGACGGTACTATTCCCAACTGCACCTTACAAACTGGGGAAAAGAGTTTTCCATCCCAGCAGCCTGGAGATGCGCAGGGCCTTCATTGATGGCAAGCCTGAGTTCAGACAGTCACTTTTAATATCCTTCATATCCAAAGTAGCATTTACTGTTTTCATATCCAGTAATGTGATTATTGGATATCAGCTCATATAATGTTCTATATCAGATTAATCAAGTTTCCTTGCATTCTGTTTTATGTTGATATATTTTTTATTCTTGAAATCTAGGACTAGGCTTAGGCTAGGCTAACTAGGCTTGTTAAGAATCTTGTACTTTTATTTATTTATTCTTTTTGTTTTGTTTTTTTTGCTCAGATTGCAACCAACATGGCAGAGTACCTGATGAGATCCACCACAGAGCACCCATACGTTCTAATGCTGGGGGAAGGACATCAGTGTTCACAAGCTTTTGTCATTGTAAATGGGGCAGCCTTGGAGCAACCATCTCTTTTGGCTGCTGTGGATGTCTGTTTCAAGGCATTTTTTGTGTTCGATGTCAGTTATCTGAAACCTTGTGCTAAAGTCTGGGAGTTCATCCAGAATACCGTCTTTCAGATACCAGGACATGAATCAAACGCTGTCAAATTAATGAGAGCTCAGATTGCTACTATGTTTTTATGGCACACGGCATGCTGCTGCTTTTTGGATGCGTTTATATAGACCTTAGTGGTCCCCTAACACTGTATCTGAAGTGTCTTACCAAAATTTAGCCTTGGTGCACAATTACAGCCACTAGAGCCAGTCCCACAATGAGCTTTACTTAGGATGTGCCATTTCTGTGTCTGTAGCTATTGAGGAGAGGGGGGTGTGGCCTTGACCAACTGCCACTTTGCTTGTTTGCAAGCCATGATGTCTCTCTCTCTCATGGGTGGGCCAACTTTTCTGGGCGGGCAAAGCAGAGAAAGGGGAGGTAACCTTGCTCCTTATGACCTCATAAAAGGGAAGATTCCAGATCTGCCCATCTGAGCTTTCAATAGGCTCGTTCGAGATGAGCTGCGCCTCGCCTGTAAAGCGGACGAGAGCAGGCGGCAGCAGCCGGGGGCGGTGACAAAAATCTGCTTTCAAGTTGGACAGTTTTCCAGCCGATTCCAGCAGCCTTCAGGTTGAACAGGAAGTGACACGAAACACTGTGGTCCAATTCCGATTTAATAAAATCTTATCAGACCCATATATCCGCTTATACACAGTCTCCAGTTGTTTGCATTATGACAGAATAGCTGTCAAAATTCTCTACATGCGATCTGTTGCTGATTTTAATTAACAACACACTAGATGATCCGTAATCTGAACGGATTTAGTCTCTCTGACTTCTAAACGTAACTCTCAGCCACACAACACGTGTTCTGTACAGAATACGTTTTTAAATCAGACAAATCACAGTTAAAATCCCTTCAATTCAAAATCAATAAAAAGTTTATATAAAACGTCATCATGTTCAGTCGATTCTGAACCAATCAGCTGTTAGATCAGCTGAAAGGCCGGCATTTCCCAGCATGCCCTGGGTCCGTCTGGCTCTTGCAGTCGGTGGAGAGCAACTGTGGCGCCTGGCTCTAAAAACTGCGGCCGCCTTGATCTCGTGAGATTATTTTTGCCCACGTGTGCATGACGTCAGAGCAAGTCGGGATCAAGTCGGACACAAATCTAACCGGCATGCATTGGGCGGCGATCGCCGGTGATCGATTCTGCGCTGATCTGGCTCATCTCGAACAAGCCTATTTACTCAAAAGGCAGAGCAGGATACCCAGGCCTTGGTTTACACCCATCACCATTTCTAGCCACTGGGGGTCCCTAGGCAGTCTGGGGGAACTCATTAATGTTAAAAAACCTCATAAAGTGATGCCATGGGACCTTTAAGATTTAAAAGTTGGTTTGATAGTTCAATGCATGAAGTTTGAGAAATTGTGACTATTTTGTCCTTTTGATTATGTAATAAGTGAATGCACACATCACGTTTTAAATCAGAAAACGTAAAATTACTTTTGTATTCTTTTATATAACTTTTAATGTTAACTGAAATTAATTGTAATGTTTAATTTTGTCTTAATTGATATTTGGTTTGTAGCAATAAAAACCAAATGCTGGGATGTTATGTTTAATTATTTCATCGATACATTTCTTAATGCAAAAACAATCTAGTGAAAAAAAAAGAAATTTATATATCTATCTATCTATCTATCTATCTATCTATCTCCCAGAATGTAGGCTGTATTTTTCCAACCCATTCTAGGTAGTATTAACCCAACAACATGGTCACATAGGCCATTTTTGGGTAGAAAATATAACCCAACATGCTGGGGTCAAAGCCATAACCCAACCCTGCTGGGTTAAGACAACCCAGTGCTGGATCGGTCCATATTGGACCCAGCACTGGGTTACCAAGATAACCCAAGTTGGGTTATTTTTAACCCAGCAGTTCTAAGAGTGCACAAACATCACTTGTGTTGTGATGAGCTGGCGATACGGCAAGCCACGGCAGCAGGTCTTGAGGTGTTGGTCTGAGCAGAAAAGAACAGGACGTTAGCAAGAGCACGAGGACCAAAACTCAAAGACAAAAATCATTAACTATACGACTTCGGAGCATAGTTACCACACTGGTAGGGGCAACGATCTGGCGTCGGTGGAGAGCCATGCCCAGGAATAAATAGCCTACTGCCAGGTTAGAGATTGGAATTAGAGGCAGCCGCGCAGGTAATCAGTGGAATCGCCAGCAGCTGTACAGAGAGGTAGATCTCCAGCCACGCCCCTTGACCTACTTCCAGGAGAGTCCGCCAAACACACATACAGACCCCACAGACACAGTGGGGACAAACACACACACATACAGACACTGGTGACAAAACAAGGGGAGAGAGGCACACAGAACAGCTGTCCACATAACATCAAGGTTTTTGTGGTTACAGAACTAGTTAGACTGTTCCATGTTATCGAGGCGGATGTTTTCAGAGACAAAAAGGAGAAATTGCATTGGAGGGTTTATCTCAACAGCAATTGTATGTGATCCAGGGACAGAGAGATTGACGCAGAAGAAGGAGAGACAGGCAGAAGCTGTAGGCTGAAAGAGAGAGCATAAATACCAGTGGTGGAGGGATACAATTCTAGGCTGATTAATTAAGAGGCAGTGAGGTGAAATGATCAGGAAATCAAGGAGGATGCTACGGCTGATTCCTGTTCTTTGATCTTTTGCTCCAGCAAGACTTTGTATAGTACAAAACTGCAGAAAGCACAGTGACTCGCACCTTTTTCCATAGCTATAAAACCCGGAGGAGACGGACTTGTGTCATTGGCTGGAGAATTGCCTTGCAAACGTGGTTCCCATGCCCCCCTATTGATTTTATATATATATATATATATATATATATATATATATATATATATATATATATATATATATAATATTATATTATATACACACACACACTAAACACTCTGAAAACAGTTCAGTCAGCCACCTCTGTAAGAACAGTGATGGCACGACCTTTTATCCTCACATGATGAACCTCAGCTTATACCATCAAAGCCAACGCACCTACTGCCAAAATGTGTTCACAAACAGAACTACACTTCAGTAGCCAAGTGTGTGTCTTTATGAGGACAGGACAGAATGAAAGATGCAGAGATAGGAGAGAGGCAAAGGGCCCCCCAAACCATCCGCACATCCCGCAACGAGGCAAGGCCCATGAATCCGATTAATAGTGTGACGTGAGAGCTAATGCTATTCATGCTCAGAGTCAGGGTATGGATCATTGAGATAAGAGCCAGTGCTAAATGCGGAGGGACAGCCAATTGTAAATGGCCTGTTATCTAATCAGCCCATGAGGCGGGGTTTCTGTTATGAGTGACAGTGCTGTAGGCATTTCAGCACTGCTGCGACCTCTCATTTTGAGGAATGTGGTAGAAAAAGTTCTTTCAGGTCCAATTCAGTGGCTGGTTCAGATGAGTTTTATTCACTGCGCAGTGGAGACAGAGGTTCACAAGAAGCTGTAGAATTCTCTCTGACCAGAAGGAGTTTTTGGCCAAGGTTGTACATAAGTTTACAGGAAACAACAGAATAAACCAAAGCTGAGAAGACATTTAACTCACAATACCCTCTGCTTCATCAAAGCAAAAGGTGTGATCTTCTGTCAGAGCTAGCCTGGGCATTTGAACAAAAGGTGATCAAAATGAAATGCTACCTCTCAACACAGAAAAAGGCAGACAGACTTAAATCATTTAGCATACACTAAGAGTCCGTTGATCAGGTAAAATTGTTTGAGCACAGTCAACATGTCATACAGAAAAGCAGGAACTTGATCAGTGAACAGTAAAGAGAATATTAGGATAAGATGAGACCCAAACTGTTAGGTAATTCATTTTCTTCTACAGGAACATCAGAAGTGTCATTTCAAGAATTTCACTAATTCTGGGATATTCTCATGCAACTTTCTTTCTTGTCCTATCAACTTTTTTCATTATGCCACAATCATGGCCCATAACATTTCCAAAAAAAAATGCTGATAACATCTCATCCAGCTTGTCATCTCGGCCAGTCAGTCAGTCGGTCATAGCTCATTTATCTACAAGTTTGTTTTCCTAATGAACCGCTAAGCTTCCCTCTCTCCGCATCATCTCTCCTCCCTGTACTCCGGGACCAACAGTCTATCATGAATTACCGCTCCATGTGCTCGTACAAATTCATTAAGCAGTCAATATTCCAGAGACGCTGCTGATGTATTTGCTCGGATGTTAGAATATAATCTTGCTGGAAATTAGTTACAGTTTAAAGGATTCCGTCAGTGTCAGAAATGAAGGTCTGGAAAGAAAATAATTTCTGAAGAGTAGTTTATAAAATTTTCAGATTGTTAGCTTTATTTCCTCTGAGTTTCTTGGCAGATACTCAGCGGTCTGTTGCTATCTGCTTTCTGTCTCGCACAAGCATAATACAAATCTGTCCATTCAACTGCATTTAGTTTGAAAACTATGGCACTCAAAGAGATTAAGAACATATTTGCCCTTTTTATGGAATTCTTAAAATAAATAAAAGATGTGTCAACAATATTGAGCAATGTACTTATTCATCTCCATCTTTCCTCCACTTCAGGTCTGATCCTTTTATTTTGCTTTTCTCTGATATGAGTATAAAATGTGTGAGAGGGGGAAAAATATGGATGACTTCACCTCTCACAATGCTGTACTGTATTTCAGCAAAAGGAAGAGTCAATGAGAAACCATTGAAGCTCAAGACAAAATGCTCCAGTGAAGTGCCCTACAGAAGCAGAGGGAGATATGGTGAGAGAGCAGCTGAGCACAAGACAGCTGAGCATAAGACAGCTTTACAACAGCGAGAGCAAACTGACAGTAATATCTGTTCTCACAGGAAACAGGAGGCTGTCAAGCAGCTGCAGCTTTCATACAATGAGGTAGCTTCTTACTCAAACCCCAAACAGACTGAAAAATATATTTTTCTCACACATACACGTCTGTCGTCTAAATCGTGCTTAAATTGAATTAATTCTATCCTGAGGGGATGCAAAGCTTACAGGCAACCCATCTTCTTTACCCTGAGCAGCAACGTTTTGCAGCCATTGGTTTTCTTTTCTACACCATAAAAAAAAGGAAATCTCCCCTTCCTCCAACCCTTTCTAATCTCCAGACAAGCACTTTGTCTTCCTGTCTACAGGCACAGCAGACTAAACACTCTCTAATGGAAGGTGTTTTCTGTCCAAAGCAAGCCTGTCTGGAGGCAGCTGGGCTTGAATCTCCTGTTTGAATAACTACCGTTATACTTTATAAGCTATATGACACAGAGACATAACATGATATAAATACATGGACACACACGCGCCAATATCTATAGGCAACCTGCCTCCCTTAAAGTGCTTTCTGGCGCAATAATACAGACAGTCCAAAAATAAATATATGATGGCTGAAAGCACCCGCTTTGAAAGAGCAACCTCAAGGAAAAATCATTCTCATTATTGTTCAGCTATTAGGTCAGAGAAAGTTTAAAAGAAATGGTAAGTTAAACCTTTTTTCACACTTTTCCTTGCTTTTTCCCCCCAAAGGAATGACATCTCAGCCAGTAATAGAAAAGTACATAAATAACATATGAATCTGAAGAAAAGGGGCTAAAGATTTTGCATTTATGAGCAGAAAATAATTACTTTGAATCCTTAGCATGGGAAAATGTCCTTAAAAAAGAGAATGAAAAAAAACGTTTTCACATCCCTCAAAAACTACTCGAGGCACCTCAGCTCTCAGTGGACCCCCACCGCTGGCTGTGGCTGTAGCCAGAACTGTCCAGAAACAGTGAGGTAAAACAGTTGTAATAAAAGTCATGAGATTTATTGGACAAGTTCAGTTAACTGCGGGTGAGAGAAGACAGCCTTGTGATGCTGGCTCTATAGCCATGTGATATTCATTGAAAAACACAATGAGTGTTGTCTGTGGTGCCTTAGACAATTATTTAATGCATTTGTGCTCTCAGCGTCACAGAGAGAAAAAAAAGACATGATAAAAGAACAGCATCATCCATATTTATCTCTACCATAGTGAGCACTTATATAAATATTTTCATTTATTTTTCCTCACTACAAGTTCCACATGCAGTGAGTGAAGAGAAATACTGCCTCCTCCTGGATAAGAGGTAAACTTACAAACACCAGAAAAACAATTCAAGTAATACTCTAATATTGAAGGTGTGAAAATTCAAAAAACATTTGTCGTTTTCATTTGTCAAAATGTAAAAGGAAAACATTTGACCAAGATGTGTAAGAAAAGGCTCATGCCATATATAATTAAGAGGCAGTGAGACACAGACAGTGGAACTTTCACCATGATTTGATTACGTTATTGGTATCACAAGCTTGTCTGCTAATTCATCTAAAAATATTAAAACACAAGCAAACGTGTCATTTACTTTATCATTGGTGCCCTCATTCAATTACAATATGTGAGCTTATGTCAGTTTCTCAGGTTGGTATTAACCCAGCTGATGTTGTTATTGACACACTGTCTTCACAGCCTCTTGCCAAAATGAACATGTACTGAAATAGTTTCTCAGCTGCATTCAGTGGGTTCAAGGGTTCTTGCCTGGAGGAAAAACTGGTGTCCATAGTTACACCGTGTAAGTTATCTTTAAAAACATCCATTAAAGTATGCCGTCAAAGCAGACACGGAAATTAGCACAGTTCCTCATTTGTGCTTATCAGGATATTGTTTTCAACTTACCTACTGTGATTTTCAAGCTGTTTTCAGACAGCATTACTGCACATCTTTGAACTTTTGAATTTGGAATTTTCCTCCAACAACATGATGAACTGTTGAAAGATCAGAGGTTAAGGTCAGCTACTGAAGCTGGATGTGAAAGCAGTTCAGTATTTTGCTCAGATACACTTAAACACTTACAAAACTGTGACCCAATGTTTAATTTGCACTTGTCTCTGTAGTTCCCCAGTTTTTCCACTGTTTGTTTTTTTTCAATTGGCGTGGGAAAACACCTGAATGGCATAGATGTATTGATAAAGTATTGACTGTCAAAGCAAGGTACACTGAATTAGTCTATTTATGACTCAAAACAAACACCACATAATGAACTTACTGAAAACCTAATTCCTCACAACCTTCCCAGAGTTTAAAAGTTTCCAGAACTGCAGATGGTCAATAGATATGAGATGGCCACACAAACTGCTTACTGCTAAATCACAACAATCAGAGAGACAATAAACAAAGTGATAGGCTACTTAAAAGAGACCATAAATGTAGAAACATACGTTATCTTTTTTTTCAACTTTCTCAGAAGCTAAATCTAAAACTAGCTACTCCAACATAAACCCGATTTTTCTTCTACTTTAAAAAAAAAAAAAAAAAAGAATGATTGTGCTAGCATAGGCCTGCAGCTGTTGACTCAGTTCCTATTATTATTATTTTAGCTTCAGATTACAAACATTGTTAGTGTGATATTTTATTACTCATTTGTCAGATCCCAGCGGGAAACTTTACCGTTAAAGATAAATAATGAGTAAATATGGAATACTTATTATAGATGGCTACTTTCTCTTCTCAACATAAATTGGGTTTTTTTTCAACGCAAAGATGTTAACTAGCTAAAGTTAAAAGTTGTCTATCAACTTGCCTTACCAGCTAGACGTAACGTTAGCTGACTGAAGACCAACGTGCAGCGAGGTTGCTCTTCTCTCTGCCTCTACACACTCTCTGTTGGCCTTCATGTTGATACTCAGCTCCTCCTTTTATGCAAAACGCTATGGCAAAACGTCGTCATTGGTATCCGGAAATTAATAATCCCGTGATGTCAGGGGAGTGCTAGCATAGCATCGGAATGACTATAGTGCCTCTCTCGATTTGGGCTTAGAACTTTTTTCGTCGGTTACTGTTGGCCAGCAGTTTAGCTCCGATGTCGACATGGGGTTACCGGGGTCGAAGGCTGTCGGAGGATGTATCCTTCCGCAAGGACGTTAATAACTGGATGAAACCTCAGGACCTAACGTTGACGTTAAACGGGATGCCGTTCGGTTAGCTAGTCTCTCCGGAGCCCGAGATCAGATTTATGTGCCACACAAGCTAGCAGGTTAGTTCATACGTTGTGTCGAGTTAATTACAAGCTACATTCCACTGCTCGGGCTGGAAATAGGGAGTTATGGCGCGATTGGTGTTGGAGCAACTGTCAGATTTCGGGGACTATACTGGCGGTAAAGAGCTGACTGAGATCTTTAAACTGACTAAAAACGAGCTCAAAAGCAGTCCGTCAAACGTTCGCCTGAGCCCAGATGGACGTCATGTTCATGTCATCCTCCGCAAGCTTAAGGTCGGTCTTGTGACTTTTGACAAATATGAAAGACCCGAGCTGGCCCAGAACCAGAAAAGGCTGGATTCGCGGTTAACACAAACCGTGCCTGTTGTTGATATTTTATATTTGGACCATAATAACAGCAGCAGAAGCAGAGACACAGCAGCTGTAGCAGTGGTTTATGAAAATGGAAAAGCTGAGTTTTGGAAATTCCAGGAGTGCAAAGCTGGCTGGCATCTCCTGCAAACATCAGATCTGTGCAACAGCCCCAGAGCAAGAGTGGCGTCTGTCTGTGCCTGTTCCAATCTTATTATCTGGTGTGAGGAGAGGCCGCCCTCAGAAAGCACCCCTGCCCTCAGCTCCACAAAGAATAAGCTGAAATACTGTGTTTGCAGACGTGACTACGAGGTGGAGGAGGGGGCTGTCAGCTTGGGAGGAGTGAAAATCGCCCTCCACAACAATCCTAAATTCACTCTGGTCAGCTCAGGTGAATATGTACATCTTCTTCCTGAAGTGAAAGTGAAGCCGCTGATGAGTATCTCCAAATTTTTTCTCTCCTGGTCCCCTCACAATGACTCCTTCACAGTCAGCACCACATGTAAAAACACTCCCCTAAAAAAGCTTTCAGCTAAAGAGTCTGACTTAAAGAGGTTGGTGACGGACTGTTTGGGATATTTATCAACTCTTGAACCACCTGAGATCTACGACTTCTCTCCTACAGCCTGTGGAGGCTTGCTGCTGCTGCTCAGCACAGGTTGGGTGTGTCTTCTGCAGAAAGATGGGATGCTGCGGCAGGTATACAAACTGGCAGACAACTGCTTGGTAAAATGTGGTACTCACACTAGCCTCTGCATGTACCAGGACACCCTGGCGCTGCTAATAGGGCAAAACCTGCATCTGATAGATGTGAACTGTGGCAGAGAGATGGAAAAGATCATGCTCAAGAAAGATGTGTTATTGTATTTAAATCAGGCTGAAAGATGTGCACCTCACCTGCTCTCAGAAGCTGGACTTTTTGTGGTTGTGAACAAGGAGATGGACTCCAGAGAGAGCAACTCTAAGCTGAAGCCTTCTGGTCTTGGTGCAGTAGAGTGTATTCATCCTGGAGCCCTCCTGGTAGAGGCGGTCTTTGAGGAGGCCTGTAAATACTACCAGCAGAGAAGCCTGAGCAGCACCCAGCTCACTGTGGACACACTGAAGAAAGGAGGTAGGTTCCAGGCTCCCACCTCTTTAGCGTCCATCGTCAGGAACTACCTCAGCAAAGGGTTGAGGCAGAAAGGAGCAGAGCCGTCCCAGAATGGTGGAGACGAATGCACAGCAGCACAAGACAAACTGATGGGCTCTCTGGAGGCTGAGCTCAAGGCTCTGGTCGCTCTGGAGGAGGTGAAGGGGAGTTTAGTCAGGGGGGATGTTAAAGAGGTGGAGGCAGTGTGTGAGAGTCTAGTTGAAAAAGAAGTAGCCAGGCTGCTGTCAGTCTCAGAGCTGGATAAAGAGGCTCTGCTTTACCTCAACTCCATCTTCAACATCTTTCCCTGCCAGGTGTGGAGAGCGGTGCAGGCCGCACTTCAGCTACACTACAACGGGGAGGGCTCTCTGTCCAGCAAGGCTCCCCCAGACGTGTGGAAAACTGTCCTCGGCCCTGCTATGACACCCAGCACCCCATCCTGCCTCCCATTCACAAACGGCGGGCCAAAACACAATCATAGCCTCAAAGGTGATCATGCCGCCAACTGTAAAGACAAAGCTACCAGCTCCACTTGCCCAGCTGCCCTGCCTGTGTTTGAGCTCCTCTGCCGCTCAGTGTTCCACTTCCAGCCCAGCTGGTTGCCTCGGTTCCTCGAGCTTGCCCAGCAGCAGCAGGGCTCAGCCGGCCTGTGCCTGAGCCTGGCCTCTTCCACCTGGGGCTTCTCCGGTGGGAGAGGAGTGGAGGGCAGGGAGAACAACGTGCCGCTCTACAAACGAGCCCTGTGCGTCTTGTCCGGCCTGACCTCAGACAGAGACCAGCTGCAGGACTTGGAGGTGGAGCTGCTGCTGGTCAGTGGGCGGCCTAATGCCATCCTGCAGGCGCTGAGGATCCTCATGGCCAAGCAGCAGTGGGAGCGGGTCACCCAGGTAGCCCAGAAGTTCTGCAAACGGAGTCCGCTCCTCAACAAGGAGATTTTCACTACTCTGCTGTGCGAGGTGGCTCAGCACAGAGACCTGGACCCCTATTTGGACCTGCTGTGGACCCTGTGCCCTGAGGACCTCACTGTCACCACTATTCTCAACCTAGTGCTGAAAAATCTCCCCTCCCCTAACACCCCCCCATCATCCTCCTCTTCCTTCTCCATGTCCAGCACAACCTCCTCATCCCCTGCTCCCTTTGCAGACTCCAACAGCAGCCAGTTGACCATCGGGCTGTTGAAACCTCTGCTGCGAAAAGTGCTTCAGAGGGAGACCAAGCCTAGCCAGCGCTACGCAGACATCCTCCAGTCACCATCATACCCCCCTCCTGCACCTCCTCGCAAGCCTGTAGAGCAGCCCAGGACAGTCCCAGATCCTAGCACAGACTCCTCTGTCGGCAACAACATCGCCCTGGCTTCTTTTGCAGAAACACCCGAACAGCATTCGTCCACACACACAACTGTCCCAAGAGCCAGGGTGGCACTACCTGCTAACCCAGTCTGATTTCCACAGAAATGGACAAACACTCTCAAAATGGAGTCTCATAAAACATTCCACACATAATTCTGACCAAACTGTGAAGCAGCGTGTGTTGACAATCAAATTAAAACAGAATAATATCAGTATGTTACAGGTATAATCACTGTTATGCAGTCAATTGTGATATTTGATGGTGTTTAAAAAAATGAAATGACTACTGAAGGTCTTACCAGTGTAAATACTGCAGGTAATTTTAAGTCTTAATGTGTATATACTGTATCTGCAATGTTATTTATCTCTTAAGCCTTAACTGCACGTGGCTGAGAATGTTATTGCATAGTCTTGCATTGAATACGCATAGTCTTTATCAGAATACCATTAATACATGATAATATATTGTGTTAACACAGTGTAGTGTTTATCTGCTCAGTCAAAAACAAAGCCACTAACTCCCATTTTTGGGGTTTATCGTGTGTGTGTAGAGTGCCTAGCTGATGTCTGCTAATTGTAACCAAATATAGTTGCCTTTCAGTTGTTGATGTCAAAGTGTGTTCATGCAGTGGGTAATCTACTGAGACAAGCTGGCCTTTGTGTTTGAATGTTTGTTTTAAGTGTGGTTTGGTTTAGAAGAGGAGGAGGGAGTCCAAGGTTCCTTTACTGACTTCTAGTTTTGTACTTATATCGTAAGTGCTTAAACATTAACCTGGTTTCAATGGGCTCAGCTAGACCATGTAACCTCTGTAAACCAAACCCAAAACAGGCTGCCTTTCTGCTTTCATTTTTCAATTCCTGTCATTCATTTGTCTCTAGACCACATCTTGTCCTCTCTGCTCCCTTGCAGCAGGACATTCCAGACATAATACCCAGTAAAAGTGACTCACAGTTTGACTTTAAATTCAATTTTAGAGGTAATTCTGTTAGGATTTGAGTGTGGGTTGGGCACGATGTGACGAGCCCTGCTGCTCGAAGAAGGTCATGTACGTTTTCCTTCGTGGACCCAGTGAGGGTAATGTTATTAGAGATGTTAGGTCCTCTGTCTTCTTGGTCCTCTTAGTTTTCTCCATGCTCTGGAACTAATTGCACTTTTATATCACCCCATTCTGTATTGTTTGTGCCATGCATCTGTTGAAATGAATGTTTTCTGATTTAAGTGCTGTAAACAAAACTATATTTAAGTGCCTATTGTCTTTGATGTTAATGTTTGAGCAGTCAGTGTTTTAATCAAAGAAAGTGTTTCTTTGTATGTAAATGTGGAGCACTTCGAAACAAAATGCTATTTATTTAGTAACAAGCTTTGAAAAACTACTAAAATAACAAGCTTTGGCCCTTTGTGGGTGACATACTGACAGAGACACTCTTGAGGCATCTCTAGAAGTATTGAGTGACAATCAGACCTCAAAATGCTGCAGAATAATTAGAGTGCCTTTCACAGCGCTGCTGTTCATTTACAGGATAGTGTCACATTCCTGCTGTGTCTCCTCAGCTTCTCTCATATTCTGGAGAAAGAACTGGAGGTAGATCCCAGGATAACAGCTATTGGCCTCTACAGTCAAATGCTTTTTTAATTACATTTTAATATGAAACCTGCTGATTTCTTACTCTGGTCTGATTAGTGCACTAATGGTGTCGTTCCAAGCTCTGTACACCCTAAACAAGCATGACACAATCTGTGTGACTGATTTCAGATCAGTGCTATGAGTTTTGCTGTGTTTCAGCCCATCTCAGAGTTGCTGGAAACTCCCTGGCTTCCCCAGACAGGCCACTCAGCCTGATGCTAGAACTGCTCAGATGTTAAATATTAATTTGACTTAAACTTTGCTTCTGGTTTATGTTAACAAATAGGAAGCCCTCCTGGATTTGACATCTACATTCTTACTTTGTTTACTTTTGGCTCTCCTGTAAGTGTTATTTGAAAAAAAAAAAAATGTATACAAGTATTTATGAACTGATGCTGTATGCTATTAAACTGAAGATACAACTTCTATTTGCTGTCCCGAGTTTTACATATTAAGTTACTTGTTCTACAACAGATGTGAAGCTTGTAATATGCAGTGTGAGGTTTTGATTGCACTCTGGTAGCTGATATAGCTTGCATTATATTGTGTCCCTGTTACATCCCTGCCTTATACATGGGCCTGGATACATGTACAGTATGTGTCAGCTAGTTTCTTTGAATGGTACTTTCAAACACGTATAATTGTCACCTACCTGCCATGTCTCTGTTCCCACTGATTGCTGTAGTTCTGGTTGGTTCAGCTCTATCAGCATATTCCATTCACTCTAATGGACAACAACAGATCTAGCTGACATAACACATGCTATTTAGTCTTAAAACAACTAAAATGTCAAGGGCAATATACTCTTTTCAGGTTTATTTATTCAGTTAGTTACAGCTGTTTTCAGTCTAACCTGAAAAACAGTCTACTGCTTAAAAAAAAAAAGCTTAGCTATAGTCGTACACACAATTATTCATTCACATGATCCACTGCCCCCATTTCTGAGTTTCAGCATATCCCTTCCATGGACAAATCCACTTACAGTTGCAGTCCCGTGTGTGTGTGTGATCTAGTGGAAGGATTTGAGTGTATAAATGCACTCAAACATTTCAATGGTCAGGGCCTATAAGAGGAATGTTCAGTCGTTACCCATTAAGCTTCTGTTAACGAACTCTGAAAACAACAAAAGCAGAACACGGAGTGCATGTGTGTAGCTGCTGGTTCTCACAAATCAGGTTCCACATGGGGATGTAAGGGGATGTGATCACAGGAGCGGCATTAAGTGTAGAGGTGGAAAGTGGAGGTTATTCTGTATATTCAGTGTATGAGGGAGAGGGTAATAAGAGTCTGAGTCTGCCCAAAGGGCAAGAAAACAGCAGAGGGCTGCAGAAACCTGATACCTAACATCCATCAGCAAATCTCTATATTTCCCTCCCTCTTTCTTTCTTTCACTTTGTATCACACATTTCCTTCTTTAGATTGAGTTTCTCTCTATCCAGCCTCTCATATTACAAGGGTTTGAGTCGATGGTGCTGTAATGCCATCGATTCACTTGTTCTAATTATAGATGTCATCCTGTAAACAATAATGAATCCAAACAGAGGCTGGCCTCGTCCTCTGCTTGTCCCTGAACAGCTGAATATATGCTACAGAGCTGCGCCAATGACTGCATCAGTGGAAGAATAACTGCATTAAAGGACATTTTCATGAGACAAGAGAAAAGCAACTGCTTCTGAGAGCCTCAAAATACTTTTGAGGCTGGTGATACTTTTTAATACTGAATACCTGCAGACCTGCGCCAGCCAGCTCTCTGTTGTTTTCCAGCATCTCTTTAACCTGAGCCTGAGCCTGCATAGGCTGTGGCTGATATGGAAGGACGTCCTGCCTTGTCCCAGCCCCCAAGAAGTCAACTCCATCTGGCCTCAAGAACTACTGCCCAGTAGCTCTCACATCCCATGTGATGAAGGTACTGGATAGGCTGGTCTTGGCCTTCCTGAGGACACAGGTGAGATCTTCTCTGGACCCTCTACAGTTTGCCTACCAGCCTTGTCTGGGAGTGGACAATGGTGTCATCTATCTGCTGCAGCAAGCTCATTTGCACCTGGATGGCGGTGGCGGCACTGTGAGAATCACATTTTTTTTGTTTCTCCAGTGCATTCAACGCCATCCAGCCACTGCCAGTAGGTGAGAAGCTGCGGCTGATGGGTGTCGGCACGTCCACGGTCTCCTGGATCACTGACTATCTGACAGGCAGACCACAGTTTGTGCGTCTGGACCGTGTTCTGTCTGACATGGTGGTGAGTGGTACAGGGGCTCCACAGGGGACTGTGCTTTCTCCTTTACTGTTCACCTTATACACCTCGGACTTTCAGTACAACTCAGAGTCATGTTATCTACAGACGTTTTGCTATAAAACTTCCTGTGCTTAAAAAAGTCCTTTACCACAATATATGTCTGTTGTTATTTGACCATTATCAAATCAACACAAGGAAGCACAATTCATATTATTGTAAAATCTTTACATCAGTTTACAACCAGCTCACACAAATTCCCTCTTGTCATATGTTCATTAATCAGTGTCACGTGAGTGGGGAACTTAACAGTTGATTTGTTTTCATGGATAACAGATGCCTGACAGTTATCATGATCACAAAGACACACCATCTTTGTCTCTCACAGTAACGCATAACTTGCTTTTAACTGTTTTGTGTCTCTTTGCAGAGACTGCATTTGTCACCATAGCAGACTTTGTTAAACTTAGTTTTTGACAAATTGTTGATGTGTACGATCCAAAGGGGTATGCCAGGCTACAAATGTGCACTGTGAAAAGCATTTTCATGGGTTGTGTGGAAAATAGACTGACTGATCCCTGAGATTCCACCCATGTTACGGTAGTAAAAGGTAGAAAAATGCACAGCAGACTCATTGCATTTGTTATCAGTGGCACTTTTTACTTTCAGTAGTTTTCACAACAGCTGGCAGAAATGTTCACAACCTTTTATTCACATTGAGCAAACAGACCATATAAAGTGCTGTGTAACAGAAAGATCAAACACAATCTACTATTGAGTACAAAGTAGTACAAAGTACAAAAATCATCATTATTGAATCATGAATCACATCAGTTAAAATCAATATGTACAAAAACATATTTGCAATCAAAATTGTACCAAAAAACTTAAAATTGTATTGTTTGCAAACAGCAATGATACCAGTTATACCAGTCACATCTGTCACACAAAAAAGTGTATTCATTTCATGATTCATACAAAACGAGTTGTCCTTTGACTTCCAATATAAGTGCAAGTGTAATTAAATATTTAATTAAAAAGTGTTTCCCATTGAAATTAGGGTGCAGAACAATGGCAATGAACAGACAGAGGCTGGCACATTATAAAAAGCCTGTTGGCACAGTAACCCACTGCTGCGTTCTCGGTGATCAACTCTGTTCAACAAAAATCTGCTTTGCAGTTTGAAATACGAAGCATATATTCTCACAATCCAGCAACAGCTCAGTTCATACATTAAATACTTACAAAACATTTATGGAATACAATTAATCTCTTTGATATGTTTATTTGAAATGATGAAAAAAATCCCTGCAGATTCCCTGTGTCCCCCTGATGTCAATTGATGTCAAAGATGCTGTGTGTGATGTTTGACATGTAATGCATGACTACTGCAGTCACTTTGCTTCTTTCTCCACTCTATGGTGAAAACTGTAGTAAAAAAAAAAAAGACTAAAGTAACCTCACTTTTTTTTTAGTTTAAGACTTTTCACCAGATTGACAATGTGTCACATCTGTTCAGAATTGCACCATGTGTCTTTAGTTTGTCAAGTGATGCCTCAGTTGTGCCTGCAGTCTTTTAAAGCTGTAACCCACACGTGCCGGCCTCTCAGGTAAATTTCGCCTGGGCCCGCGGTATATGGTTCATAATTAAGTGGTCGCTGGAAATAGAGACATTAAGAGCGGTCAAGGGCAGCCAGCACAGTGAAATAAAACAGGATATATGTGTGTATAAATAGATCTAGTAGATGCATATTTGTAGTTTTTGTTTGTTTGTGCTTACTCATAGGCATCAGAGTACTTCATCTTCCGGTAGTACTTGGCTAGCTTGATAGAAAAGATGATACTGGGGATGAAGAAGATCATACACCAGCCCAGACTGAACCAGAATGCATTCTAAATAGAGAGAAAGAGAGAGAGAGAGCAAGGGTACAATGCAGGACTGAAGAGTGACAAACATAAAAATTGCCATTTTTTAAACTAGTCCATACTCTCCAGACTCGCCAGAGTATTTCTCAAAAAGAAATCAATGAGTGATGTAGCTGTAGGTGGAGCTAACAACATCTGATCCTCACCAGAGACTCCACAATGTGTGAGCATAGGATAATCTCAACAGAGTCCACAGCTCCCGCCACCGGCCCACAGCGGCCCACCTGCTGTGTTATCTGAGGGAGAATACAGAGATCAGTAACAGTACAAACATACACACATTAGATACACATTTTGTATGTTAAAAGTGTAAAAATCTGAACAAACTTTACCGTGATGTTGGCCCAGTCAGCATAAACAATAAAGTAATTTAGCTGACAGTCCAAAAACGTTTTGCTCTCCTATGATCGTGAGAGAGAGAAAGAGAGTAAATTCCACACATTTTCTCCCTGCTTTACAATGGGAGGTCATGAGGAATCAGTGGAACGTCTGGCCATCTCAGCATATGGAATTCTGGGTAAATCCTCTGAAGTGACCCGTAAATAACTGCAATGGCAGTAAGATAAGGCATGGCGAGGCAATTAAGTTATGTAGGACATTTCATGCACAGACGCAAATCAAAGTGCTTTACATAATGCATTAAAACATTAATAACTGGTGATATTTTATATTTCACTTACTGTCAACAAATCCCATGAAAAGCCCGACCACCAACAATTACTTTATCCAACACACTGACACAGCTTATTCTTCTGTGCAATAGACCTCCATTGTTGTCCAAAAAAATATTAAAAACACATAAATGAGCCACACCTTTGCACTGGGTTACATGGTCCTTCATTACCATAAACATGGGCACTGTAGTTTATTTTGAGTCAATCCCACGTATACAGTCCTGGTGCCGTAAATACTCACTAGAGCACCAGATCAGCATCTTAAAATAGTCCCAAACAAATGCAATATGTACTGCTGTTTAGACCAAATTTTACCTAAAACTATAATGTCCAGCTGTTTTAGTGAATTACTTTTTCTTTTTACAAAAAAATAGATATGTGTGAGCTGTTTCTTACATTTCTTTGTCTTCACTAGAAACGAATGGGCTGAGTGCAACTGACAGGGTTGGGAAGTCAGAAGTTATGGAGAGATTGACTTACACATTGTTAGTTTTGGTCTTTTCATGGGATTTATTGACATTAGGTCAAGATGCAAGTGCAATGTGTTAATTAAAGTAAAGAGACAGTGAATTTAAAAGTCATTAAAGTCAGGGTGAGTTGTTCCAGTTTGTTTGTTACAACTCTGAGGTGCGTAGTAAGTAAATGCTGTTTCTCCATGTTTAGTTTGGACCCTGAGGACGGTTAGTAGATTGCAGGGAGGGTTCACATGGTCAAGGACAATCATAGATGTATTTTTACTTTAAACCCTATTCTATGACACAATGGAAGCCAATGCAGACACCTAAGATTAGTGTAATATGTTCAGTTTTCTTTCTTTTTGAGCGTTTACTATACATGACACAATATATCATCCTGGACCCCTCAGTACATCTGCTTCACTTCAATAGAACTAGTATTTTGTTGCCAAAAAGCGTGCACAACTACAATTGAAGACAAATACAATTGGACACTAAATGGAATTCATGCGCTGTATATGTGTAACCAACAAGCACATTGTTTCAACTACAAGCAGCCCACCTCCCCCTCGCCCCCTCTGGCTAAATGACTGACTAACCACAGGCATTAACAGACCACATGGAGCACTTTTTCTTCTAACCCATGTGACTCGTGGCTCTACTCACGGTCTTGACGATCTGTGCTGTTTTTGTGTTGAGGAATTCTTGTGCTGCTCCCACGTTGCTCAGCACCTCCCCCACTGTTCCCTAGATGAGCCAGACAGGAGAGAATGAGCCCCAGGAAGAAAGAGAGGAGAATGACCTTTCCTCTTGGCAGTTCCAGGTGTTAGTCAGTGCACTCACATTGATTTTTTCTGTGATGGATCCAAGGCTCTTGAGAGTCGAGTTCAGGTTTTTCTGAGGGCAAAAGCAGTAGATATCTATGTTAAGTTCAGATGGAGGGCCAACACGGGAAAAGCAGAACCAGAATGAGGAGATTAGGAGAGATGGCAGCCGAGATGGGACAGGATACTCACCAGTTGTGGGATGATGGTTGTTTCTATGTCGGTCTGGAGCTGCCTCAAGTCCCTGGCCTCATTTTGGAGGTCTTTTTTAATATCATTGTCTGACTGAAAAAAAGCAAATAGTTTAACAGTAGAAAGAACACTAGAATTAGAAAAAATGGTATTCAATTCGGAATCACGTGACGTGTTTAGAGAGCAGAAAAGCAGAGAAAGGAGTAAAATATCAACAGGGCATTATGTGTTATGTTACAGTTTTTCTGAATTGCTAAAACACTAAACCCCATTCTCTGAACCAAATGCTCAGTGGCCTAAACCCATTTGTCGAATCAATCACTCTTCTTGGAAAACTCTAAACACATTCTCACTCGCTAAAACACATTTCACACTGTGATGCACTTGTGTTTCAAAATGGTTAACACAGGCAGCAACAGTTCTCATTGTTTACACACAACGACTCAAAATTATAACCACATGTTTCTGATCAAACCAATTGTAGAGAATATAAGCCAGTTCAGAGTGCAAAGATGGCACAAGAACATTGAATGTTGGTGTCTGATTTTGCAGTTACACAATATTTTTTAGTGTACTGTCATGTACTTTTCAATTAGTTTTCTTTGTTCTTTGGCCTTTTGCAGTTGGTCTACCGTAAGTGCCTACAGTCATATACAGACATTCAATATTGTTGTACTTGCACTACTTGCAGTGTACAAGATATTTATAGTACAAGTTATGATTTACTTTTTGTTTTCATTACAAAATGTGTGAACTGTATGAAATTAAAAAAGAGAGAATTCTGTAACTACATGCACTGGACACTGTGTTCTCAAATGTTTGAGCTAATGTCTAATGAATGCTCTGTAATGTTAAGTTATTGACTGGCTATGTGTATGATCTAAAAGCATTGTTTGATTTTGCCAGAGGAGTCAGATGTTTTCTGAATATAGTTTGAGAATTTGGTTTTGTCTTTATAGTTTTGAGAAAATGGGTGAGGGTTTCAAGAAATGTGTCTTAGCAATCGAGAAAAACTTTAATTTCTCGTGACTCACTTGTGTTGCAGCGATCATATCAATTTGATCTGCTGTTGTATTTAGATTGATGCTGGAAATGTTGTTCATCTGAGAGAGACAAGAAAGGAACACCAGATCATGATTACGTTACACAAAGATACGCGTAATAATGGCGATAAATCTACACAAAGACACATCCAAGCCCATGAATAATGCCCACCTTCTGCGTGACAGCGGTGAAGTCAATATTTGTCGCCCTGTTGGAGAAGTTGCCGAGTTGCTTTTTAACTTCAGGGCTCAGGAGAGTGATGGTGGGCAGAGTGATGTTTTTATTCTCAAAGAGCTGCTGGATCTGCTCTGTGTACTGAGTGTGACCGACACATTTCAACATATGTTTAATAAAATGATTGTAGGTTTGAACGTTATTTATTTTTGAACAATTAAAAAGGACAGTCAGGAAACTCACTTTAGATACATTGAGCAGGTCTCCGAGGTTTATGAGCTCATACAAGTGCAGCGTTGTCCACAGAGGCTGGTTTTTCTCACAGTCCCTGTAAACATTAACATCAAGTCAAACATATCTGTGCAGCACCTTAACAAGATGACAGATTTGCAGTGCTTTATGAATCCTGCCAACTTTAAACCCACAATGGGATGGACAGGTGTGTAATGGATGTCACAAGAAAGCAAATGAAACTAAACTACATGGAGACCAGCCTGTGTGTATGCATACACATATGTATAAGCATTAGTTCCTGTGTGAGCGGTGAATTGACATCACATACCAATAGATATCAGAGATACTGATGTTGGTTTTCAGTCCCAAAGTTGGACCTATCTCCAACCCTGGAATTAAACCTGGAGTATCAATGAGCTATGGAGAGAGGAGGCAATATGATAAAATGTTAACACCAAGATATCTCACACAGCGCCTGTAGCGTCTTTGTATTTCTGATGCGCACAGATATTGGCATGTGCAGGTGTGTGTGTGTTTTTTTATAGCTACCTTTAGCAGTTCTCCGTTGCTCCAGGGCCGACAGAGCAGAGTGTAAACATTCCCGCCCAGCAAGAACAGCACCAGCACCCCTATCATGAACAGCCAGGAGAAGAGGAAGCTGAAACCTGCGCCCCTGTAACCACATCCAGATAAGAGGTCAAACAAGCGGTAAGGAGGTGAAACAGTTTGAACAGT